>JAQQSK010013601.1:0-11430 GCA_028658325.1 Potorous gilbertii
GAGGTTACCTTGGGGGTTATTCAGCCTATCCCCAGCCAGGCTTTGGACACCCAGCTGGATATCCTCACCCTATGCCTCCCATCCATCTAATTCCCATGAACTTTGGAAGAGCTGCAGCTTATGAGGGAGAGGAACCAGCTGTGAGTGACAACTTTGGGACTAGAGAATGGGAGGACAAGAAGGTCTGACACTGCTTCACTCAAAAGGTTTATGCCATCATCTCAGTCCATCACAGTGGCAATCATTGCTATTTTTATCTTTGTGGATTCTGTTTGTGCCATTGTGAAAAGAAATTTGGCTATCTTCTATGCTTCCTATGCTATCTTCCTGGCTACGTACCTGACCCTTGTGTGCTGCCAGGTATCCAGGCAGCAATTCCCATGGAACATCATCTTGTTGACCATCTTTACCCTAACACTGAGTGTCATGACTGGCTGCATAGCCAATATACACAACAATAAAGTGGTCATCTTGGCCATGATTATTACTGCCATAATCACCATTGCTGTCACCATATTCTGTTTCCAGACCAAGGTGAACTTCACACCATGTGCAGGGCTGTTTTGTGTGCTTGGTATTGTGTTGACCGTGACTGGGAATATCATTGATATTGTGCTGATTTTAGTTTCCAATTAATTTTTGGTCAATCTTTGCATGGCCTTTTATTACATATAATTTTTATTTCATTATGATCTGAGAGGGATCTATTGACTATCTCTGCCTTTCTGTACTAGATTGTAAAGTTTTTATACCACAGCAAATGGTCAATTCTTGTATATGTGTCATAGACTGCTGAGAAAAAGCTATATTCCTTTCTATCCCCACTCAGTTTTCTCCAGAGATCTATCATATCTACCTTATCCAGAGTTTTATTCACTTCCTTAACTTCTTTCTTGTTTATTTTGTGGCTATATTTATCTTCTTCAAAGAGGGGGAGGTTGAGGTCCCCCACTAGCAAAGTTTTGCTGCCTGTTCCTTCCTGTGACTCCCTTAACTTTTACCTTAAGAATTTGGATGCTATACCACTTGAAGCATACATGTTTAGTAAAGCTTTTGCTTTTTTGTTTATGGTGTCTTTTAGCAGAATATACTTTCCTTCCTTATATCTTTTGATTAGATCTATTTCTGCTTTTGCTTTATCTGAGATTAGAGTTGCTACCCCTGATTTTTTACATCAGGTGAAGCACAATATATTCTGCTCTTTTACCTTTACCCTCTGGATATCCCCCTGTTTCAAATGTATTTCTTGTAAACAACATACTGCTGGATTATGTTTTTAATCCATTCTGCTATCCATCTCCATTTTATGGGAAAGTTCATCCCATTCACATTCACAGTTGAGATTACTATCTGACTCTTTCCTTCCATTCTCTTTCCCACTGTTTGTGGTTTTAGTTCTCCCTTCTCCCTTCCCCTCCACAATAGAGTTTTCATTTTTGACCACCACCACCCAGAGTCTCCCCTCCTTTCTTTTAGCCCCACTCCCTTTCACTCCCCTTTACCCTTACTACTTCTTCCCTCCCTTTTAGCCTCCCTTCCCCTTTCTTTCTCACTTCCACTACTACTGCCTTTAGAGGTAGTTAGATTTATATACTTAATTAAGTTTGTTGTTTCCTCCTTGATTCAAATCAGATGTGTGTAAATCTCAAACAATGCTCATCTCCCTCCCCTCTTTCCCTTTACTGTAATATCATTCTGTGCCTCTTCCTGTGATATACTTCACCATTCTATGCCTCCTCCTTTTTACGTCTCCTGTTACATTCCCTTTGCACCCTTAAATCCTATTTTTATTATCGCACCTATTATTGTATACACCCTCCCTCTGTCTATGTATATCCCTTTTATATCTCATAATAAACATACAATTCTCAAGATTAACAAGTATCATCTTCCCTTATAGGGAAGTAAACAGTTTGTCTAAACTGAGTAGCAAGTTTTTCTTTTTATCTTTTTATGCCTCTCTTGGGACCTGCATTTGAACATCAAATTTTCTATTAAGTTCTGGCCTTTTTATAAGGCAGGTCTGCAAATCCCTTATTTCACTGAATGTCTGTCTCCTTGACTGAAATATTACGCTGAACTTTGCTGGGTTATTGTAACTTTGCTGTAGTCCCAACTCCTTTTCCTTATGGAATATCATATTCCAATTCCTTTGATCTTTTAATGTAGAAATTGTAAGGTCCTGTGTGATCCTGACTGCAGCTCCTCAATATTTGAATGTTTTTTTTTTTCTGTCTGCCTGTAGTATTTTCTCCTTCACTTGATAGTTCTGGAATTTGGCATTGATAATCCTTGGTGTTTTTACTTTGGGATCCCTTTCAGGAAGTGAAAGGTGAATTCTTTCAATGACCATTTTGCCTTCTGGATCTAGAACTTCTAGGCAAATTTCCTCAAGAATTTCTTGGATGATATTGTTCAGGCTCTTTTCTTCATTATGGTTTTCTGGTATGCCAATAATCTTTAGATTTTTTTTCCTGGATCTATTTTTCAGGTAATATCTTTTTCCAGTCAGATATTTTAAAATTTCTTCTATTTTTTCATTCTTTAGGTTTTGTTTGACTGATTCTTGATGTCTCATGGAGTCATTAGCTTCTACTTGCCCAATTCTAACTTTTATCAAATTCTTTTCTTCAGTTAACTTTTTCATCTCCTTTTCCATCTGTGCAATTATTCCTTTCAAGGAATTTTTTTCTCCAGTTAGTTTTTGTACTTCCTTTTCCATTTGTCCAATTTTCCTTTTTAAGGAGCTCTTCAGGGAATTCTTTTTTCTTACTTTAAAAATCATTGGCAAGTTTTTCTTCTGTTTCTCTAATTTGGCTTTTAAAATCCTTCTTATGCTCTTCTAAAAGTGTTCTTAATACTTGCAACTAGTTCATAGTCCCTTCTGACCCTTCAGATGGGAGTACAGCCTCAATGCTGACCTCTTTGGTATTCATGTTTTGATCCCTATAGAGAGATTTTATGGTCCTTTCCTTCCTGCTTTGCTTCTTATTCATGATGATGAGGCTTCCTGTGTTGTGGACTATGATTTTTTTCAACTAGAAGCTAAAGAACCTGGTGCTGAGCTGGCTGGTTTGAGAAATCAGAGGCCTGGTGAATTCTTTTCATTTTTCCCCAGATTTGCCATGGAGCTAGCTTGTTAAATGTGGGGAAGGGGTAGTCTGGCCACAAGAGGTCTCCTCAGCTGAGATAGAGAAAATGCAAGCTCAGTATTTTGTGATCATGGCTGTCCTAGTGTCTTCCCATTTTCTTTGGGTGCTGAGGCACGCCTGGGCTCCTGGTGTTGGTGGTTGTGATGCTCCATCCCCCTGGACACTGGATCTCCTCCTTATTTGTTGAGGTGGGGTTGCCTGAGACAGCTCAATCCATGCACTGTTCCCCTTCCACCACGGCAAAAGAAATCCTCCTTAGCAATTTTCCTAGCCTCATGAGCTACAAAACTGTTGGCCTCTTCCGCTGATTACAGTGACCCAGGATTTTTTCTGGGGGAAATCGTTTTATGGTTCTTTCAAGATCAACAAGGGGAGGGAGAGAGAGCATTTACCGATCATTCCACCATTTTGACTCCCAGAAGTCCAAGCAGGTGACTTACAGACATTTAATCTGTGGGCTGATAGTCTCAGGAATAGCAGCTGCAGATACCTGGGGCTTCTTGGTTCTCACTCACTCGGTTCTGTTGGACTCCCATTCTAGGCTGATATGCCCAAGATCCTGTAGTGCAGCTTCTGCCTCTGACCACCCAGGGCTTCTTGCTTCTGCCCTGCTATGGGATGCACTGTGTGCTCCTCCACCTTGACAGTACAGAAACTTACCATTAACCTTTCAGTCTGTCCTGGTCTGTGCATCTGCTATAGTCTGTCTACTATTAGATTCTGCCCCTCCAAAATTTGGTCAGATTCTTTTTTTAGAGGTATCTGAAGTAGCTTGTCTAAGAGTTTAGGTGAGGCACTGCTCTCACTCTGCAATCTTGGCTCCCAAAGAATGTTGTTTTTAAATCTCAGAATAAAATAGGATTATATAAGAAACTGTGTATATTGAAATTCAGTTATCTATATCTACATCTATCTATCTATATCTATATATTTGTCTATCTATAGATAGAGAGAGAGAGATACATAGATAGATAGATACATAGATATTTAAATAAGTTCACAGACCTTAGGTTAAGATTAACTGCTTGAGTTAATGGAATTAATCAGTGCTGGGAAGTCTTAAAAGATAAAGAAGAAGGCTGACTCCAGTCCTAGGCTAATCCTAAGGAGCTTGACCAATCCACCAGTGGAGTTTATACCATAGTCAAGCATCAAGTGTTGATTGAGTGTTCACAGGGAAAAGTAGCCCTAAATGTCTTCTCAATGACAAATCTTGATTAAAAGAACAAGAATAACAAATTGACATCACCTGGACCCTAAGAGACTGAGAGTCTATGAGGCTAGAAAAAATAACGTTATCTATTGAAATGAGTACAAAATTACAAAAATGCATGAAACAGGAAAGGGGAGGTAGGAATTATTTTGGCAGATTCCAGGAGGGACCAAATAAATCTGGAAAGGCCACTGACAATAAGTCATTATTGGGTTTCCTCTCTGCTTTTGAGACAGCAGTAAGATTTTTTAATAAAAAAAGTTTGATCTTCATAGCTTCACAAACTTTCTGTGCTCTCTTACTTCCAACTTTCCTCTTGCCAACAACCCATCCAGAGCATCAGATGGAGGGGCCAACTTAAGCAACCTTTCAGAGCCTGAGATGAAAGTGTAAGGAGGAAATAGTCCCATGGCTTACGCTCCTGAGGTGTTAAACACTTGGTGCAGTACTTTTCTCAAGGCCTATCTTACTTCCTTGTTCCTCAGTGCATAAATTAAGGGATTCAGGAAAAGGGTGACAATATTCTTCAACACATGAATCATAGAATTAAGCCAAAGTGTGGAAACAGGTCTGAGATAGATGAGAATGACAGGTCCATAAAACAAGAGAATGGAATTTAGGGGACCACTGAAGGGAAAGTTCTTAATGTTCATATCTCATCTTCTGATGAGTGGATTTTCAATCTGGAGAACACAATGCAAATGTTGGAAGTGATAATGAGCAGGAAACATGGAAGACCCACAATGTAAACATTGGTAAAACTCACTATGTGGGCTAGAGAGATGTCTGCACAAGCTAGGAAACAATACAGAGATATCATAAAAGAATAATTTACTTCATTTGAACTGCAGTGGAGTCACTTAAACATGAGAAATGTAAGCATAGCTACATGCAGACAGTTATCCAACCAAGTACCCATACTCAGGACAGTACATACCCTTTGGTTTATAATGACTGTATATGTCAATGGGTGATAAATGACTGCAGAGCAGTCATAAGGCATCACAGTATAAAGGAAACACTCATTGCAACCCAGAAAATGGTAGAAGAAGAGTTGAGATGCACAGCCCTGGAAAGAGATGGTATGACTGTATCCCATGAAGTGGAACAACATTTTAGGAGAACTTCCTGAAGGAAAAAAATGTGTCAAACACAGAGAGATTTGCCAGGAAGAAATATATGGGGGTGTAAAGTTGAGAAGAAGAAATTATAGCTGTGAGAATGAGCAAATTATCCAAGAGGGTGAGGTGGTAGAATGTCAAAAATAGAAGGAAGAGTTCAGTTTCCAGCCCCTTAGTGTGGGGTATTCCCATGAGGATGAATTTAATCACTAGTGTGTGATTCTTCAATTCCTAAGAAGGATCTACCACAGGGAAAATAAAATAAAACAAAAAAATAACCCAATGAAATGTTACAAATAACAGAGTAAGAGAATCACAGAAGTTTTGAACTAGAAGCTAACTCAGGGCTCATCTGGTCCAACCCATATCTAAATGGCTAACCCATGTACAACATCATTGATGCCATGCCTGACCAACCCATCTCTGCTTATAGATCTTCAACAATTGGGAAGGTACTACTTTCCAAGATAACTCATTCCACTTTTTGATTACTTGAACTGTGACGGAAAAATATCATAGACCATCAAAATATATTTTTATGTGCTCTTACATTTTGCTCTTAGTTCTACCTTTTGAGACCATGCAGGATAAATCCTAATAGGCAGATACACCTCTCCTTTGATCATACAATCTTGGAAAAACTGAAAATTTACAGATCCCTAAAAATATCTCCCAAAACAGCTGCATAAAACCCCTGAAGTTTGGAACAGTGCATACTCCACTCTGGAAGCAGTCTATCCTAAAAAAGAGCTAAAAAGAATGTAAAATAATTGACTTGGAAAGTTAGCAAATAGCATTAAAAACAATCAGACGATCGAATCTTTTTTTGATGACAAGGAAGATCAAAACATACAACCAGAAGAAGACAATAAAGTCAAACCTCCTACATCCAAAGCTTCCAAGAAAAATATGAATTGGTCTCAGGCCATGGAAGAGCTCAAAAAGGATTCTGAAAATCAAGTAAGAGAAGTAAAGAAAAAATAGGATAAAAAAATGAGAGCGATGCAAAAAATTATGATAAACAATTTTCCAACTCACTAAAGGAGACCCCAAAAATGCTAAAGAAAGTAACACCTTAGAAAAGACTAACCCAAATGGTAAAAGAGGAGCAGAATATCAAAGAAAAGAATACATTAAAAAGCTGAATTGCCAAATGGAAAAGGAGGTCCAAAAGTTCACTGAAGAAAATAATTCTTTAAAAATTAGAGTGGAGCCAATGAAAACTAATGACTCTATGAGAAATCAAGAAATTATACACCAAAACCAAAAGAATGAAAAAATAGAAGACAGTGTGAAATATCTCATTGGAAAAACAACTGACCTAGAAAATAGATCCAAAAAAGGTAATTTAAAAATTATTGGACTATTTGAAATCCATGATCATAAAAGAGCCTAGACATCATCTTTCAAGAAATTATCAAGGAAAACTGCTCTGTTGTTCTAGGACCAGAGGGTAAAATAGAAATTGAAAGAATCCACTGATCACCTCCTGAAAGAGATACCAAAAAGAAAATTTCTAACAGTGCTGTAGTCAAATTCCAGAATGCTCAGGTAAAGGAGAAAATATTGCAAGCTGCCAAAAAGAAACAATTCAAGCATTGTGGAAACACAATCAGGATAACAAAAGAGGCAGCAGCTTGTACATAAAGGGATTGAAAGACTTGGAATATGATATTACTGAGGTCAAACCAAGCAAAGATGAGTATAATACTTCAAGAAAAGAAATGGTAATTCAATGAAATAAAGGACATTAAAGCACTCAATGAAAAGACTAAAGTTGAATAGAAAATTTGACTTTAAAATACAAGTTTCAAAAGGGTGCATGAAAAAGTAAACAACAATGAGAAGTCATAAGGAACTTATTGAAGTTGAAGTGCTTATATTCAGGATGATGTAAAAAATAAAATTAATGAGTGAGTGGGGAACGTACTGGGAGAAGGAAAAAGGGAGAGATAGAATGGAGTAAATTATCTTGAAAAAAAAAGACAGAGAGCATTACAAAATGTAAAATAGATATCTTTGGTCATATAAAATTTAAAAGATTTTGTATAAGCAAAACTAATGCACTCAATATTAAAAGAAAAGCAGTAAACTGGGGAAAATGATTTTTCAAAAATGTTCTCTGATAAAGGCCTCATTTCTCAAATGTAAAAGTCATTACCCAATTGATAAATGATCAAAGGATACAAACAGGCAGCTTTCAGACAAAGAAATCAAAGTTATCTATAGGCATAGGAAAAAATTGTCTAAATTACTATTAATTAGACAAATCCAAATTAAAACAACTGTGAGATACTATGTCAGAGTTATCAGATTGGCTAATAAGACAAAATGATGGATGTTGGAGGAGATGTAGGAAAACTGGGACACAAATTAACTGTTGGTGGAACTGTTAACTGATCCAATTCTGGAAAACAATACAGAACTATGCCCAAAGGGCTATAAAACTGTACATGCCCTTTGATTCAACATTGCTACTTCTATATCTATATCCCAAGTATATAAAAATGGGAAGGGGAAGAACCTATTTGTACATAGATATTTAGAGAAGCTCTTGTGGTGGTGACTAAGAATTTGAAATCAAAGATATGTACAACAATTAGGGAATGTCTAAACAAGCTGCTCTACAGGATTTTGATGGAATGTTATTGTGCTGTAAGAAATGACAGGCAGGATGATTTTGGAAAAACCTGGAAAGACTGATGCAAAGTGAAGTGAACAGAACCAGGAGGATGTTGTACACAGTAACAACATTATGTGATGAAAATCTGTGAATTATTTAGCTTTCCTCAGCAATACAATCATCCAAGACAATAACAAAGGACTAAAGCATGAACGACTAAAAATACTATCCGCCTCTATAGAAAGAACTTATATTGTTTGAATACAGAATGAAGAATACCATTTTTTTTACTTTCTTTCATTCTTTTTTCTTTTATTCTAGTCTTCTCGGACAAAAATGATTCATATATTTTACATGATGGCACCTGATTGCTTATTGTCTCAGGTAGGGAGGAGGACTAGGATAGAAGGGAGGGAGAGAATTTGACATTCTAAACTTAAAAAACATGGTAGCAAATTGATTTAAGATGTGATTAGTGACAAAATAAAATAAATTGATGTTTTTTAAAAATCAGCACAATTTTTGTATCTGAAACTCCTATGCCATGAAAGTCTATGGTATCCTGTGGAGAATATTGTCTCTTTTTGAATTATATTTCATGAAACCAGAAACCTAGGAAAATGTATATATAATACCTTTCTCTACATTGTCATCAACCCTTTAGTCACTAGCATACAAAGAAATTATGTGTAGAGTTGGCTATGCTGTCAATCAATAAACATTTATTTTCATCTATTGAGTCAGGAACCATGCTACTTGTTCATGACAGAAAAAGAGGAAAAAAACTGTAATTACCCTCAAGGAACTCATACTGTAATGAGGAAGATAATGAGCAAATCAATAAGTATGAAAAAACTATATGCAGAATAAATAGTAAATAATTAAAAGAGAGGGGGCACTAGAATGAAGAAGGACTGATAAAGATTTCCTGGAGAAGATGGGACTATATTTGGGACTTAAATGAAGTCAATAGGCAAAGATGAGGAAGGAGAGAGTTCTGAGGACAGCTTTCTCACCTGGGTAAGGAGGGAGTGTGGTCAGATCCCAGCTCCAGCCTCAGTCCCAGGGAAGCAGCAGTCACTGAAGGAGTGGCAGCTGCTTCTTCAGCTCATTGTCTACAGATTGTGGAGGAATCCCGTGACTGATCTGGGATGCAGTCCTGAGTGGCAGTCCTGGGGGGGGGGGGGAAGGAGGGCTGGTGTGGAGGAGTTGGTGGCAGTTATGTGGAGAGGGAATCCTACTTACAGTTTCAGGACTCACAGATCAGGGCACAGGCCAGAAGAGGATTAAACATCTCTCCCTTTATTGTAGCACTTTGGAGGAATTGAGAACTTACAGGTCCCTAAAGATATTTCTGAAAACAACGACGCAAAACCTTGGAAACCTAGGGTAATATATCCTATACTTAACAAAAAAACTCAAAAGTCATGTAATTGGCTAGAAAATGTCCACAAAGGGAAAGAATAAGACTATAGAAGATTACTTCCTTGGTGAAAAGATATTTTCTTCCATTCTTTTGGATGAGGAAGATCAAAGCATACAATTGGAGGAAGATCAAAGAGTGCAATGGAAGAAGACAGCAAGGTCAAGGCTCCCACATCCATAGACTCCAAAAGAATATGAAATGGTGTTAAACCATGGAGGAAATCAAAAAGGATATTGAACATCAAGTAAGAGAGGTAGAGGAAAAATTGGGAAGAGAAACGAGAGCAACGCAAGAAAATCATGAAAAACAAAGCGGCATCTTGCTAAATGAGATTCTCAAAAGGCTGAAGGAAATAACATCTTTAAAAATACACTAACCCAAGAGGATGAGCCAAGATAGCAGAGTAGAAAGATTCACATATGCTAGCTCCAAACCCACAGCCCATAAATTACCTCTAAAAAGCAACTCCCAGCAAATTCTGGAGCAGTGGAAGCCGCACAGCAATGGAGTGGAGGAGATTTCTGTTCCAGAGAGCCATGAAAAACCGGCACCAAAGGTCTGTTGTGCATCAGACCAGAGCAGAGCCCAGCCTTGCCCTGGCATGAGGCCCCGAGAAGAGTAGATCCAAGCAGGCTTCAGGGAAGGAATCTCTGCAAAAGTTCCTCCACCCACAGGCTCTACAGGTCAGTGAGAGAGACTTCTGGGCTGGACAAGAGGGTAGCGAAGTGACTTCATAACTTGGGCCCCCTCAGAAGGCAGCGGCAGAGGCAGCAGCAGACTGGGACTCCCAAAGCAAGCAGGAGCTCCGATCCATTACTGAAAGTCTCCACATAAACCCCCCGAGGAAACTGAGCCCCGTGAGGCAGGCCTGCCCCCACCTGAGCAGCAGTACTTAATCTCACATTGAATAGCAGCCCCACACCCTGCTGAAAGCCCTGAGGCTGGGGAACAGCATTTGAATCTCAGATTCCCAAGCACTAGCTGGGTGGATCTGGATCTGGAGGTGAGGTGGGTGTGGAAAGGAATCTCAGAAGTCAAGAAACTGGATGGAAAAATGCCCAGAAAGGGAAAAAAAATAAGAACAAAGAAGGTTACTTTCTTAGTGAGCAGATGTTCCCTCCTTTCCTTTCTGGAAAGGAAAAACAATGCCTACCATCAGATAAAGACACAGAAGTCAAGGCCTCTGTATCCCAAACATCTGAAATAGATATTCAATGGGCTCAGTCTATGGAAGAGCTCAAAAAGGATTTGAAAATCAAGTTAGACAGGTGGAGGAAAAACTGGGAAGAGAAATGAGAGAGATGCAAGAAAAGCATGAAAAATGAGTCAATACCTTGCTAAAGGAGACCCCCAAAAATGATGAAGAATATAACACCTTGAAAAATAGGCTAACTCAACTGGAAAAGGAGGTTCAAAAAGCCAATGAGGAAAAGAATGCTTTAAAAAGCATAATTAGCCAAATGGAAAAAGAGGTTCAAAAGCTCACTGAAGAAAATAGTTCTCTCAAAGTGAGAATGGAATAGATGGAGGCTAATGACTTTAGGAGAAACCAAGAAATCATAAAATAAAACCAAAAGAATGACAAAATGGAAGATAATGTGAAATATCTCATTGGAGAAACAACTGAGCTGGAAAATAGATCCAGGAGAGAGAACTTAAAAATTATGGGACTACCTGAAAGCCATGATCCAAAAAAGGCCTAGACATCATCCTTCATGAAATTATCAAGGAAAACTGCCCTGATATTCTAGAACCAGTGGGCAAAATAAGTATTCAAGGAATCCACCGATCACTGCCTGAAAGAGATCCAAAAAGAGAAACTCCTAGGAACACTGTGGCCAAATTCCAAAATTCCCAGGTCAAGGAGAAAATATTGCAAGCAGCTAGAAAGAAAC
>JAQQSK010013602.1:0-11429 GCA_028658325.1 Potorous gilbertii
CCCCTCTCCATAAATCTCATAAATACACTATTCCTTGCTTCTCCAGTTTATTCATGGTATCAATCTTTATACCTAAATCAGGTACCCATCTGGACTTTATTCTTGTGTATGGTGTCAGGCATGGGTCTATGCCTAATTTCCGCCACACAGTTAACCAGTTTTCCGAGCAATTTTTGTCAAACAGTGAGTTCTTATCCCAGAAGCTGGGATCTTTGGGTTTATCAAACAGGAGGTTGCTATATTCCTTGCCTACTGTGTTTTGGGTGCCAAATCTATTCCATTTCCTGTTTCTTAGCCAATACCAAATGGTTTTGATAATTGCTGCTTTATAATACAATTTGAGGTCTGGTAGCACTAGGCCACCTTCCCAAGCATTTCTTTTCATTAGTCCCTTTGATATTCTGGACCTTTTGTTTTTCCAAAAAATATTATTTTTAAACAGAAAAGATATGCCTGTTTACTACTTCAAGATTCTACCTCTCCTGAAGATAGCAAGTTGTTAAGATATTCCAGAAATGCTTCATCTTTTATTTCATTGTCAGTAAAGATAAAAGTGATTCCTTTTCCTTCAGCTCCAGCAACATGGTACAATCCCTTCAAGTCATCTGTCAGATTGGACACATTATAGGACCTAAAAGGATAAGTAGTAAGAAATTTAAAATCATCTTCAAACAGAATCATGACATATATGCATGACACAAACCTATTGAGGGTTATGACTCATACCAAATCTTCTCACTCAGTTTTAAAATATTTTTAATATCCTACTACATGCACCAAATGATAGTGGCAGTTAGAAAACCAAGAAAATATAGCTGCAATTACAAATTAAAAAAAAACTGTTGGAAATCAAATACCCAAAAGTATAGATATTTTAAAGAATTGGGATATGAGAAATATAACTATACTGTTTTCCTGAAAGGTGGCAATCTGCCAGAATTGAGATGTGAATGCTGACTGTTGTATAGAAAGGAATTTTTAGTTCTGACAGGGCTTAGAAAAGACATTCTTAGCTTTACTCAAACAAATAAATGCAGTTATAGAATTAGAAGAAGAAACAGTCGAATGGGGGGAAAAGCCTTACAATAATTTCTGTGATAAGATCTAAGAGCTATAGAAAATTGATATGAATAGCTAAGTCCAAAAACCACTGCCCAGTAGATAGATGGGCAAAGGATATGTGCTGGCAATTCTCAAAAGAAGAAAGGCAAGCTAACAACTATGTGAAAAAATGTTCCAAATAACTGGTAATAAAAGAAATATAGATTAAAATAAATCTAAAGTTCTACCTTCTCCCTCGATTAGTAACAGGAACAAAAGGAAAATGATAGTTTTTAGAGGGCTCTGGAAGAAGAAGTATGCTATGAAGTGATCTGTCATCTAGAAAGAAGCTGGAATTAGGCCCCAAGAGTTACTCAACTGTGCATATTCTTTTAGCTTTATATACCAAAGAAATTTTTAAAAGGAAAGGCTCCGAAGATACAATTTTTAAAAATATAACCATATTTTTTATCACACCAAAGAACAAAGTATATACCCATCAATTCAGCTGGGTAGTATAGTAGATAAGAGGGCCGAACCTGGAGTAAGGAAGACTTGAACTCAAATACAGTCGGAGGTACCTGCTACTCCTAATTGTATCCCTGAACCACTATTTGACTCAGTTTCCTCATTTGTAAAATGAAGATAACAACAGCACCTTTCTCCCCAGACAGCTGTGAGGATCAAATCCGCTAACCCTTATAACGTTCTGGGCTAGTGAACACTAACTACTGTTATGATTATGATTAATTTGGGAATTACCAAATTGATTACGGTACATGAATGTAATGGTATGTTGTCAGTCCTTGAGGAATGATCCAAAGAGATGGATTCAGAGAAACTCAAGAAGACTTAGATGAACTGATGGAGAATAAAGTGAGTAGAACTAAAAATACAATTTATACAATGACTTCAGTAGCGTAAAGAAAAACAACTACAAAAGACTTAAGACCTATGATGATCACAATGGCCAGAGAGTTAGTGGGAAATGGTGATAACTGAAAAAAATGGAAGAAAATATTGCCAATGAATCATTAAAAATAAACAGAATGGTGCAAAAGAAGTTCAAAATGCAAATATTTAATTCCAAAGAAATTATCTATCTATTCATTTATTGCATCATCTTGATACCTCTTACCTTGTCAGGGTTATCTGGAATATCCGATATCCAGCTATAAAGGAGGCCAACCTTGAAAGACTCTGTTTTCCTGATCCACCAACACCTACAAGCAGGGCATTTCCACATGATGTCCGAATTATGCGTGAAATCTATGATGAAGCAATATAGTACTGATTTGAAAATATAAAAAAGGGTCTAAAACATCTTCACACCAAAATGGCCAATTACATGTACAGTACTGTAATTTGTTTTGAAAATATTAAAATGCCACCAAATACTTCATTTCAAACTTGATAAAAATTTGAATACCAGCTCTTTCCTACTTCCCTCTTTTTCAAAAAACAAACCAAATCCCACCCCCTCCCCTGCTAGTTTTCAGTCATACTAAACTTAGTTTGGCTGAGATGACCAAAAAAGTTAAATAAGTATAATTTCATGGCCTAGGATTTTAGGATTGTTAATCACTAGTTAATAAATGGAGCTAAGAGGTGTTGCAGTATAAGTTTAAACTTCACACAATGCAAACTTCTTCAACAATCAGTAGACTGGGGATTAAACTCAGATTTTTTCGATCAAAATTCAGTGCTCTTTCTACCATACTTAAATTCATGCCAAATTATATAAAATCATACCAGTCTGACAGTTTAACACAAGGATTAGGCTTTTGCAGCAGCTTCTGGGTTTCACTTTTAGGTTGACCTTTTAGGACCCTCAGTAAAAAAGCAGCTTCCGCTTATAAGCAAGTTCAGTCTGATCAGCATGCAATACCCAGATTATTAGCAACAAAGCAGTCTAGTGGTCAATGACCCAAAATGTCAGTGTGCATTCCATTCTTCCTGTACCTCATACCTTGGCAGTTTTCCTCACAAACTGACTGACCATGGCTTGGATCCTCTAGTTCTATATCCTTTTATTTTTTCCTGTGAGATGCAATATTCTTGAGTCACTCCCTAAATGCCCATGGTCAATAGAAATCCTGTTGTAGAACCGGTGTTCAAATACCATCTCTGACTCTTAATAGCTAAGTGTCTACAGAAGTATCTCTGAGCTTAAGTTTCCTTACCTCTAAAATATAGATAATGCTAGCAGCAGAACCTGACTTAGAGGTTTACTGTGAAGATTAAGTAGATAGTATCATCATTCCTTCACATAAAATAATCTATTTTAGCTTGTTCCCAAACAACAACCTGCTATGCAGCCCTGTGTACCAAGGAGACTGAAGCATACCAAAGTCAATTCGGGACATTTTACGTAGGTCACTGAAGACAATGATAGCACTGAACCCCCAGTGGGGGCCCACAGAGGTTAAGGATCATGACTAATTTTTCCATCAAGATCCTCCACTCAGACTGGTCCTTCAATTAGATTTCAGACTGGCAGTTGATCTATTCCTTTCACAAAAGTGAAAGGAGTGAAGCCACCAATTTCAAAATCTATTTACCCCTATATTCTTTGTGTAATAAGTATAATTTAGTCTGTACTTACATCTATCAAATCCTTGATCCACTCTCAGTGATCACCAATAGATAGGAATTGATTGTGGTGAAGAGGATAATAGAATTTAGACTTGTAAAGGAATTTTTAAAGGTTCAATCTCATCATTTTAAAAATGAGAAAATTGGGGTCTATAGAAATTAAGAGATTTGCTTAAGGTCATTTGGTGGTAACTAGCAGAACTAAAATTCATATCCATGTTTTTCTTACTCCAAAACCAGTTTCAAATCTTTCCACATTATTTTGGAAAATGGATGAACTAAAGATTAGAAAAAACAGGTCTGTAAATCTGTAAGCCCAGTTGAGCTCATGAAAATTTCCCACTACATCTTGATCTAGGGACCTGGGGTAGAATCCTAGAAAGGGGAACATTAAAAAAAAAAGTCCTAGTCAATAATAAGCGTTTTTGTGTTAAACAAATATAAGATCTTTACGGTGCTGACTGGATATAATAGGCAGGAATAAAGAGTGGTATAATCCTGAGTGACTCAATCTTCCATTTACGGCATTCTTTTCTCCATGCATTTGAATTGTCCCTATTCCTACTCCTTCTCCACCCTTGATTTCCCAGGCAACCCAACTCTGGTTTTGATCTTAGGGACTTGGGCTTTATCTTGTTCTATAGCTAACTGAGTGTGCTACCTCTTTCCAGGTCTGTTTCATCCTCTATAAAATGAAAGGATTAGACTAGATAATCACCAAGGTTCCCTCAAACTCTGAAATTTTGCAATAGTGTGTGATCAGCGAATATGTTCCTTTCCATTTTCCTCATCAAACCTCTTCAACAATGGTTCAGATGATCATTCTTTCTGATTTTCTTTCTTTAGTTTTCTTTCTCATTCAATCCTTGATCCACCTATCAATCTCCAATTATTTGACATTATCACATAGTCATCTGCTTTACATTTACATTTTATGATTTCATGTACAGAGAAAAATTTAGCAATATAATAGAGGGATAGGATATTTCTTCACAGGAAGAATCTTCTGCAACCTCAGTTTAATAGTTTAATAACCTCCTTAAAAAATGGAAGTATAGAAGGATCCAAGTACAAAAACAATTCAGTCCTGACTTTTTTCTCTGATAGAGTTATGTAGATGCATGCAAAAAAAGTTTAGCTAAAACATGTGATTCAAGTTGTAACAGGCCCAGTCTCTACTGTTCTTCTCTCTACTCCAACCTCCATCCTTGACCCACCATAACAAAGTATCTGAAACCCAGAACAGTATGTTTATGAAATTCACTTTTGAACTCTCATGAACATATCAATAAATAATATTGTCATAACCTTAATAAGATGAGTCATTGCATCTTTGAAAAACACCAAATCAAGACTTGTTCCTCTAATAAGTTCATTGAACTGTCTCTGATAAAACATTAGTTTTTCAGCCAGAAATTCAAAACTTGGTATCTGAGAAGAGGGATATGGAAAGGGAAAAAAAAACAGGGAAGGGAAAAGAAGTATTATTAGATTCAAAAATTTATAGCATCAACAAGTCTAAAAGTATCTAACTACAACTGTAAGGGAAAATCTCTTGGGCTTCTGGAGAGTTGTTTTCTTTGTCCTTTTACTGTTATTTTTAAATCATAAAATGATAATTTGGAATGGTCAGAGTTCTCTTACCTTTCCTAGTTGTCCTATATTATCTTTTAAGGACATATTTCTAAACAAAATACATTTGAAAACAACCTCTTGTTGATCACATAAGGTTAGTGACATTTATTTAAGGTGAAGACTAAAACTGGTGTCTACTTTGGAAACTATATTCCTTCCCAAGGAATGAGGAGTATCAAATCACTAAAACATCATATTTTTTAACTGAAAGACTTGTAATAACTTGGAAAGTAGAAAAATCCCTATGGGCATGTAGATGATCTAAAATAACCTACTGAAATACTGATAAATACCAATTCATAGATTTTGGGTATTTCAAATGTGGCATCTTCAGGTTCATCTCCAGTTGGTTCAGGCATGTCACGAAGAAAATCTACGAAGTATGGTTCTGGAAGAAGTAATGATACTGAATCTGGGTCAACATGTTCCTCAATAACTCGAATAATTTGTGAGTTAAACCACATTTCATCTTCACTGCAAATGAATCTAAAATAGAAGATGAAATAATATGATGCACATACCTAAAAGTTAATAAAATCTAGGAAGAAAAGCACAGTGATTTATTCAAATAACTAAAATAAAAAATAAATGCCTGAATCTCCTCCTTCCTAGTCCTGCCCATCCCCTTTAGAAGTCTGAACTAACACCTTCTATCATATCTAGAAAGAAGAAAGGTGCTCCATGTGCACCTTTGTTTGCAAAACTGGGTTAAATGGATACTTGTTTGGAGTCAAAAGTCTCTATGATCAGAAGCAAAACAAGTTTCAGATATTTTTAAATGGAGTCTCATTTCTCTTTTCTACATTATGAAGCTATTATGAACAGTTGCATAACAGTGTTTCACACATTCACAAGTGAGGAAGCTATTATATAAAAATATGAAATGAGAAATTTTAAAGAGCTAAATAGCAGAGAAAAGACAGGGATTCACCTGAGTTCTCCCCTAACACTTTCTAATCATCTTTAAATAATGCCTTAAAACAAATTCTGGAAGGGTAGAAACCAAGAAAAGGACAGGATGAAACAATTTTCCATCCAAAGATAACTTAGAAGATCTATTGCACCAGGGTGAGAATAGAGCATAGTTTAGTGCAGGCCCCACGGACTGGACCCCAGCAAACTAAGAGCACGCCTTGGGAATGACTGAATCAGCAATGGCAGCCACTGCTTCTGAACCTCTCAGCCCACAGTCAAAGAAATGGTCAAAAGGAGATTTCAGGGGTTTCTTTAAGGCACTAAGGGCAGGACTCTGCTGCTTTGCCCATATTCAGATCAAGGTCACAGTCCTGGGTGACAATCTCCAGGTGAGGAGGAGCATTAGCACACCAAAGTTTGCAGCTGTAGTGGAGCAGGAAGCCTTGTCACAGTTCCAGGGCAGAAAAGAATATTTGTGGTCACTCACAGACCAAAGCACAGACTGGGAAAGTAGTAAACACACCTCTCCTTAAATCATCCTACTTTAGAAGAACTGAAACTTATAGATCCCCAGAAAAATCTCTGAAAACAGCTGCACAAAATCTCTGAAGCTTGGGATAGTGTGCCTTCCATCCAGAAAGCAAAGTCCTAATTTAAGAAAGAGCTGAAAGTCAAGAAACAGGTTAGAAAAATGAGCAAACAACAGGAAAACCTCTGACTATAGAATTTGCTATGGTGACAAGGAAGATCAAAAAACACTAAGATGACAACAAAATTGAAGCTGCTACATCTGAAGATTCAAAGAAAAAAATATGAATTGGTCTCAGGCCATGGAAGAACTCAAAAAGGATTCTGAAAATCAAATAGAAGAGGCAAAGGAAAAATTGGGAAGATAAATGACAGTTTTTCAAGAAAATCATGAAAAAAGAGTCAACAGCTTGGTAAAGGAGGCACAATAATAACATTTTAAAAACATAATATGTCAAATTGATAAAAGAGGTAAAAAAAAATACAAGAAGAACACCTTGAAAAGCAGAACTGGCCAAATGGAAAAAGAGGCACAAAAATTCACTGAAGAAAAGAACTCCTTAAAAACTAGGATTGGCCAAATGGACAAGGACAAAAGCTCAATGAAGAACATTATTCTTTAAAAATTAGAACTGAACAAATGGAAGTTAATGACTTTATGAGACATCAAGAAACAATAAAACAAAACTAAAAGAATGAAAAATTAGAAGACAATATGAAATACGTTATTAGAAAAATGACTGACCTGGAAAATAGATTCAGGAGAGAGTATTTTGAAAATATTGGACTAACTGAAAGCCAGTATAGAAAAAGGGCCTAGACATCATCTTTCAAGAAAGTATCAATGAAAACTGCCTTGATATTCTAGAACCAAAACTATAATTTGAAGGAATCTACTGATCACCTCCTGAAAGAGACCCCAAAATGAAACCTGCCAGGAATATTATAACCAAATTCCAAAGTTCGCAGGTCAAGGAGAAAATACTGCAAGCAGTCAGAAACAATTCAAGTATGATGGAGCTGAAGTCAGGAAAACATAAGATTTAGCGGTTTCTATATCAAAGGATCAGAGTGCTTAAAATCTGATATTCCATAGGGCAAAGGAGTTAGGAATGCAATCAAGAATCACCAACCAAGCAAAACTGAGCATAATCATTCAGAGGAAAAATGGATCTTCAACAATATAGAGATTTCAAGAATTCCTGATGAAAAGCCTGGAGTTGAATAGAAAATTTGATGTTCAAATACAAGAATCAAGAGAAATATAAAAAGGTAAACAAGAAAAGGAAATTATAAGGGACTTAATAAGGTTAAACTGTTTACATTTCTACAAAGAAAGATGATGCTTGTATTTCCTAAGAACTTTATTATTATTAGGGCAGTTAGAAGAAATATACATAGAGGGTGAAAGGGAGTTGAATATCTAAAAAATGAGTTGAATATCTAAAAAAATAAAATGGAGTGAAACAGAGAAATGCATTGAGAGAAAAGGAAATGAAAAGGTAGAATGGGGTAATTATCTCATATAAAAGAGGCAAGAAAGAGGTTTTTACAGTGGAGGGAAAGATGGGGGAGGCAGCAGGGAGTGTTTGATCCTTACTCTCATAGGAACAAGAAGGGAAAAACATACATACTCAACTGGATATAGAATTTTTTACCCTACAGGGAAGTAGGAGGGAAAGGAGATCAGAGAAGGGAGGGTGCTGATAGAAAGGGGGAAGATTGGGGGAGAAGGTAGTCAGAAGCAAAACACTTTTGAGTAGGGACATAGTGAAAGGAAAGAGAGAATAGAATATGTAGGAGGAAAATAGAATGGAGGGAATAACCATAATTGAAAATTTTTTTGAAGCATGTTTTTCTGATAAAGGCCTCATTTCTCAAATATATAGAGAACTGGGTCAAATTTAAAATATAAGAGCCATTCTCCAATTGATAAATGATCAAGATATAAACAATCAGGCTTCAAAAGACGTAATCAAAGCTATCTATAGCCATTTGGATAAAAGTACTCTAAATCACACTGAGAAATGCAAGAAGCATCATCTGTTCATTCTATCAAGAACAACAGATAGCCATACATGAATAATATTTATTTATTCACATTCATCCTTTGGTGGTCAATCTTTGCTTAACTCAGACATTTAGATAAACTTACACTGACAGCTTCCACCTTTCCTTAATCCTTTCCTACAAGATCAATATAAGAGATATAATGAGGTACCATCCCACATCTAATAGGACAAAAAAGGAAAATGACCAGTGTTGGTGGGGATGTGGGAAAATCGAAACATTAATACACAATTGGTGAAGTTATGAACTGATTCATTATATGGAGCAATTTGGAACTATGCCCAAAGGGCTATATAACACTATGCATGTCCTTTAATCCAGCAATACACTACTAGGTCTGTATCCCAAAAGAGATGAAAAACAAAAATAAAAAGAACCTATATGTACAAAGACAATTGTAGTAGCTCTTTTGTGGTGTCTATGCATTGGAAAGTGGGGGGACGCCCATCAGTTCAGAAATGGCTGAACAAGTTATGGTATATAATTGTGGTGGAATACTACTGCACTATAGGAAATGAGCAAGATGCTCTCAGAAAAACCTGGATTTATATGAACTAATGCAAACTGAAATGAGTAGAACCAGGAGAACACTGTACACAGTAACAACAATATTGTAAGATGATCAACTGTGAATAACTTAGCTCTTCTCAGCAATACAACAATCCAAAACAATTCTGAAGGATTTATGATTAAAAATGCTATGAATTCACGGAGAAAGAACTGATGGAGTCTAAATATAGATCGAAGAATACTTTTTTTTTACTTTTTTGAGGGGGAATTTTTTTGTTCTATGTTTTCTTTTAGAACATGACTAATATGGAAATATATTTTACATGACTACATATGTACAAACTTCTATCAAATTACTTGCCTTCTCAATGAGGGGACTGGGGAGGGAGGTAGAGAATTTGAAGCTCAAAATTTTAAAGATTAAAATTGTTTTTACATGTATATGGGGTAAAATAAAATACAAAATAAAAATATAAAGAGCTTTAAAATACAAAATGAGTTTTTTCATTCTTAAGAATTATTTGATCTTCCTTCATGAGTAAAATTAGAACACTAGGAATTTGATGGCATACAGAATCATATAATATATGATAGTATAATCTCAAGTAGGAAGATAAACAACATATCCAATATAATATTCTTAAAGTCTTTCAAAAGAAGGGTATAATACAGAGATATTAATATTTAAGATGAATACTGTACGCAATCCAGAAATATATGGTTTGTGTTATGTTATAGAGTCTACCACTCTCCAGAAGTTTATACACAAAACCTCAAACAGCTGAAGGGGCCTTTAATAAGTTATCTAGATCATTCAATCCTATTGACTTTAGGTAGGTTTACACTTAAAATATCTGAGATGAATAACAATTCATCCTATTTTAAAAGATTTCCAAAGGAGTCAATCATATAACCTTCAGTTATCCAATCCTTTACAGCAATCCTATCAAGAAATCATATATAATCATTACATATATATAAATCATATATATATATATAAATTATATACATCATTATATTGAATCGGTTATATTGGTCTTTTGGAAAGGGTTAAGAAAAGGCTAAGAGGCTATCAATGTAAGTGTTTCTAATGTTTGAGTTAAGCAGGCAAAGACTGACCACCTATGGGTGAATGTGAGGAGATAAAAATTATTCATTAGTGACTGTTTGTTGTTCTTGACAGAGGGAAAAGATGATGATGTTGTTTATCCTTTGACTTCCAAAACAGCTTTTGTTAAAACACATTTTGTAATGTTTGATAACAGCTCCTAACAAAGACAGCTGAAAAATAAACCACTAAATCTAAGCATAAAACTCATAATTTATTCATTCAACTGAAATATTAACCTAAGCACAAGGTTTTAATCTGTTGACTGTTGATAGATATAAGGAATACTTCTATCCCTTTCTATTTGGAGATTTCTGATTTTAAAGGCAGTTCATTCGATTTTTGAGCAGCTTGACTAGAATTATTTTTTTTATCCGCTTTCTTGTCATTTCTACCAGTAGGCCATAATTTTTGCCTTCTGTACCATCATAAAATAAGTCTCCTTCCTATTTGATAGGAAAACCCTCCAACTATCCAACCATCGTATTTCACCTGAGTTTTCTCTTCTCTAGGCTTATTAAATAAACATAATTCTCTCCTCCCTCTTCTTTGCTTCCATGAGTTGGTTTCTGGAATTGTCACTTTTTTAAAATATATTTTTCGTTGTCCATCTTAAATTATAACAAACTGAATGTGAGATTTCTGATATGATCTGACTCGCACATAGTACAGTCGTCCAATGGCTTTCTATGATTTAAATACTATTATGTGATTTAATTACTTTTTAGCTGCTACATCACAAGGTAAACTCATTGAAATTTTAGTCAGTTAAAACCCCAAGATTATTATATTAACTGCTGCCAATCAAAGTTTTCCCTATTCTGCATTTGTGCAATTATTTGAGTTAAATGCTGTTTTTGTTGGTCAGTCGTTTTCAGTTGTGTCCCCATTTGGGGTTTCCTTGGCAAAGAAACTGGAGTGCTTTGCCACTCCAGCTCATTTTGGAGATGAGGAAACTGAGGAAAACAAAGTTAAATTACTTGTTTAGGCTCCCACAGCTAATAAGTATGAGGCCAGATTTGAATTT
>JAQQSK010013603.1:0-11429 GCA_028658325.1 Potorous gilbertii
GGGCAGATTGGTGATATGGGTAATTAGAATGTCCAGTGTATCGGGCAGGGGGGAGGGGACAAATGGGGAGAAAATTTTGGAACCCAAAATCTTGTGAAAATGAATGTAAACAGTTAAATAAATTTATTTAAAAAAAAAAAAGAATTCCTGGAAGAATTCAAAAAGGATTTTAAAAAGTAAATTCAAGAAGTAGAAGAAAAATTGGGAAAAAAATAAGAATAATGCAAGAGCTTCATGATAAAAAGCATCAACAGCAAAGGAAAAGATAAACAAAAAATTATCGACTAAAATAACTTAATAAAAATAGAATTGGTCAAATGGAAAAGGAAGTACAAAAGTTCACAGAAGAAAATTATTTTATTTTATTTTTTTGGAACCAAGGTGACATTGTTTATTTTTAAATTTTAAAATTCATTTTCACAAAATTTTGGGTTCCAAATTTTCTCTCCATCTCTCTCCTCCCTCCACCCCAAAATGTCAAGCATTCTGATAACCCTTCTCACCTCTCCCCTTTTCCCCTCCATTGAAAAAACTTTTTCTTGGTACTTTCATGACAGATAACCTGTCCCATTCCATTTCTCCCTTTCTCCTCCCAATACATTCATCTCCCTCACCTTAATTTTATTTTTTTAGATATCATCCCTTCCTATTCAATTCACCCTGTGCTCTCTGTGTGTATACACACACACACACACATACATATATACATACACATGTGTGTATGTGTGTGTATATGTGTATAATCCCTCCAACTTCCCAAATATTGAGAAAAGTTTCAAGAGTTGCAAATATTATCCTTTCATGTAGCAATGTAAACAGTTTAAAGTCAATAATTCCCTTATGATTTCTCTTTCCTTTTTATCTTTTCATGTTTCCCTTGATTCTTGTGTTTGAAAGTCAAATTTTTTATTCAACTCTGGTCTTTTCATCCAGAGTGCTTGAAAGTCCTCTATTTCATTGAATGATCACGTTTTTACCCTGAATTATTATACACAGTTTTGCTGGGTAGGTGATTTGTATTTTTAATCCTAGTTCCTTTGACTTCTGGAATATCATGTTCCAATCCCTTCAATCCCTTAATGTAGAAGCTGCTAGACCTTGTGTTATCCTAATTGTATTTCCACAGTACTTGAATTATTTCTTTCTAGCTGCTTGCAATATTTTATCCATTATCTTGACTACAAGTTTCCAAGGAGTTTTTCCTTTCAGATTTCTTTTAGGAGATGATCAGCGAATTCTTTCATTATTTATTTTGCCCTCTGGTTCCAAAGTATCAAGCCAGTTCTCCTTGATAATTTCATGAAAGATGATGTCTATACTTTTTTTGGTCATGACTTTCAGGTAGTCCCATAATCTTCAAATCTTTTCTCCTGGTTCTGTTTTCCAGGTTACTTGTTTTTACAATGAGATATTTCACATTCCATTTTTTTTTTCATTCTTTTGGTTTTGTAATTTCTGTGTTTCTCATGGAGTCATTGACTTCCATCTTCTCCATTCTAATTTTTAAAGAACTATTTTCTTCAGTGAATTTTTGAACCTCCTTTTCCATCTGGCTAATTCTGGTTTTTAAGGCACTCTTTTCTTCACTGGCTTCTTGGACCTCTTTTGCCCATTGAGTTAGCCTGTGTTTAAAAGTGTTATTTTCTTCAGCATTTTCTGGTTCTCCTTTAGCAAGCTGTTGATTCAGTTTTTATTATTTTTTTGCAGTGTTCTCATTTCTCTTCTTAACTTTTCTTCCACCTCCTTTATTTGATTTTCAAAATCATTTTGAGCTCTTCCGTGGCCTGAGAAAATTTCATATTTATGTTGGAGGTTTTGGATGCAGAAGTCTTGACATTTAGGTCTTTCTCTGATGGTATGCATTTTCCTTCCTCATCCAAAAGGATGGAAAAAGTATCTGCTCACCAAGAAAGTATTCTTTTATAGCCTTATTTCTTTTTCCCCCTTTAGGTATTTTCCTAGCCAGTTGCTTGACTTTCGTGTACTTTGTCGAAAGGAGGTTGTACTCTGGGGACCTGTACATTCAATTTCTTCAAGGTGACACAATCCAGGGAGAGGAGTTTATTTCTCTCCTCACCTGCACTTTGTTTTGTGAGCAACCACAAGTACTTTGTTCTGCTCAAGAACTGCGAGTAGAATTCCCTGTCCAAAACCACCTCCAGGTCCACCACACTGGCACTCCTCCTCTTCATCCCAGAAATCCAGATCAGCCACTTAATTCCCCCAGAGCTTTAGGTTGAGGGCTCCAAAAATGGACACTGCTGCTGCAATAGCTGCTGCTGGCAGGGCCATACCATATTCCCTTCTCACCCAGGTAAAAACTCTTTCTCACTCACCTTTGAAGCTGTGTCTGGTGTTTGTGGGTTGAGCAATCTGGAAACCACCACTTCTGCTGGGAATTCTGCCCCAGAGCCCTGCTCTACTTCTTTTCCTGTCAGTGTGGCACGACCAAGACTGGGGTGTGCTCCGTCAATTGTGTTCTGCTACATGTTCTGTGCAATAGACCTTTCCTGTTTTCCTTCCAGGCTATCTTGGGCTATAAATCTCTTTCACTCTGTCATTTCTTGGCTTCTGCTGCTCTAGAATTTGTTTAGAGTAATTTTTACAGGTATTTTATGGGTCATGTGGGAGAGTTTCTACAGGTCTGCCCTTCTGCTCTTCCATCTTCAAGGAAAATTTCTTAAAAATTAGGGTCAAACAAGAGGAAACTAATGACTCCTTGAGACATCAAGATATGACAAAAAATTAATAAAAGGAAAAAATGGATTTGAAATTTTCCATTAGAAAAACAATTAGCCTAGAAAATAGATCCATAATTATTGGACTGCCTGGAAGTCATTAGAAAAAAAAAAAAGAAAATGATAATAGCTTGGAGAACCTCTTTCAAGAAACTACCAAACTGTCCCTATATGTTAGAACCAGAAGTCAAAATAGAAATTGAAAGTATTCACCCTTTACTGCCTTAAAAAGGTCCCAAATTAAAAATTCCCAGGAATCTCACAGCCAAATCCCAGAGCTCACAGATCTAGGAGAAAGTATTGTAGACATCCAAAAAGAAACAATTTAAGTATCAAGGGGCAGTATTCAGTATTTGGTAGCTTCGATATTAAAGAACCACAAGGTTTGCCATATGATATTCTGGAAAGCAAAGCAATTACGTTATAACAAAGAATCACCTGCCCAGCAAAACTGAATAAAATCTGCCAAGGGGGAAAATGGATATTTGCTGAAATAAAGGACTTTCAACCATTATTAACTAATAGACCAGAGTTGAATAAAAAGTTTGATCTCCCGATACTTGACTCATGGGAAGCATAAAATTGTAAGAAAAGAAATAAGAAAAAGATAACATAAGAAATTCAATGAGGTTAACGTTTTTATTTCTATATGGCAAGATAATATCTGTAACTTTTAACAATTTTATTAGGATAAGAACAATTAGTAGGAGTATATGGAGACAGAAGGTATATAAATAAGGTCACTTTCATGGTATGACCCCTCCTCACCCCACCCAAAAAGACAACAAAATTAAAAATTGAGAAAAAAAAATTTTTCCTGGAAGAAGGGGCACAGAGACTGAATGAGATAAATTAGCCCACAGAAAAGAGGCATGAAAAGGTTACTAAAACAGAGAAGAAGACGAGTGTGTATGTGTGATAGGCAAAGGTTGAACCTTACTCTCATAAAAATTGACTCGAAGAATGAGTAACATACATACTCAGTTGGATATAGAAATCTATCTTACCCTATATGAACTTAACAAGAGATAGGGTTAATAGAATGGTGAGGGGAGACTGATAAAAGGGAGGGTATATTGGGGCAGGCATTTAATGAAATTCAAAGTAAAGATATAATATTTATACTTGTCCTACAATCTGCTTACCTATGCATTTAATGCAATTCTTGAAAGTGGACACATTTAAAATCCTAGCGCCGCAATGCCCAAGAGTAGGGAGAACATATGGGCAGCACATGTGACGAGGCACACATAATTCTGGACACAAGACATTTTTCTACCCCTGTCCATGTTAAGTTGCTTGGTATATATCACGTTCACATCTGCCAGATGCTTGCATTGCTAAGCTGAACCAACCATGGCTCTACTTGACTAACAGCACCCTTAGCTTGGCATTTCAGGAGCCATGAATCCATCTATTGGTGCTTTTTCTCTAATGCACTGCTTGTAAGCTGATCCTTTACTGAATTTGTTCTTCAGCAGGAACCGTGGTAGCTATCCTTTTCAACTTCTAGTTTAGTGGATGCTTTTAGCTGAAATGATATTGTTATCCTTTAAGATAATGGAGAGATAGTTATTGTAAATTTGAAAAAAAAGACTTAAGAAAATAAAATACTTCTCTATTCCTAAGCAGTAGAGGGTAGCAAAACAAAGGTATAGCTTTTTTTCCCCTTTTTCTCTCAATATAAATCTTTGGTCTGCTCATTCTTCCCTCTTTTCTCAAGACATTACAACTCTTCAGATCTCACTTTCCTCTCCTGACTTTATCTATGACCAGAAAATTCATATGTTCTCTATCATTATACAATATACTTAGATCAAATTCTTACCACATTTTCAGATGACATTAATCTGAATGACAGATAACAACTGAGTTGTCAAGATTCAGGATCTAAAAAGAGTTTAAAAGGCTAGAGCATTGGCCTGGCTCTAATATGATGAAATGTAATTAGGGTAATGAGCTATGCAAGTGTATTGTGGAGAAAGGAGAGTTAGACAGCACTTTATCTGAAAGAGATATTGGAGCTTTAGAGGATCAACCATAGAGGACTAATGAAAATTTAACAGTATGACATGGTAGAAAAAAAGTTCTGCTATCATTGGCTGCATTACAAGTAAATGGTTTCCAATAAGGAGGTCAATGTCCCACTGTTCTCTGCCATCATGTAAAGTATTGTGTTTCGTTCTTGGCAAAACAATTTCTGAAAAATAATTTCTGAAATTATTAATTTTCTAGAAATCATCCAGAATAAGGAAACCAAGATAATGAAAGGTGCCAGTTTATACCATATATGGAAAGGATGAATTTGTGGGCTGTACCTGTCCCTTCTTGGCCATCTTATTTATGTATTCAATCAATATTATTGTTAATGTCTGATTTTTCTATCTGGTAGCATTGGCCATATTCCCAGTTCCTCAGATCATTTATTTATGAAATAAAAATTACCTAGACTCCAAAGTAAAGAACTTGATATTCAATGATGTTAAGATGTCAACTATCACAGTGGTCAGATGTCAATTCACTAAATAATATTGAAAAGCAAATGCCATTTATGTTGTGAAATTAAGCAAATGAAAGATAAATAGTGCCACATATTGTTTATATGCCTAACCTTTATAATTTATTTATTATTCATACTGGATATCATTCTGTAAGTATATTACCTCAGCTCAGAGCTTTAAGAATGAATAAAAATCTTACAAGAATAGATTCAGAGAAATGAGATGAAGGGAAGTAGCATAGAAAATAAGTAGATTTTTAAAAAAGTGGTGATAAGAGACTACTATCTTGTCATGAAGTGCTGAGTATTAAACGAAGCATGAGTCTGTGTATATGGAAATACAATGACATTTGGTGAAGGCTGATCCCTTATGAAGCTCTTCAACATCTGGGAAAGTCTTAGTACAAATTAAATGTGTGTTTTGAGTGACAACCTGTATTTAAAACAGGCATTTGTAACAAATCATTTAATTACCAGGTTTGTGGTGAATGTCATAATGTTGATATTGAATGAGAGAAGCTCAAGCTGTGATAACTGCAGTGGGAAAGCATTTAATTGATACCTTGTAATAACAAAAGTGAGGTTCATTGTAAGCTATTTATTTACAATGCTGGCCCATTTAATTACATGCCACATGAGATTTTTTTTTTTTGCCTCTTCCAATTCTCAATGCGGGGTTCATTTCCTAGAATAAGTAATCCTAAGAAATGAATAAGACAACAACAAGGTTGTCAGCAAGGTTAAAATTGATAGGCACTTTTATGCTTCCTATTTCTCTTTCTAAGAAATGTTGTCTTTGGGCTGATGAAGAGCCCATCCTTCTCTATTTCAAGTTCTTGGAACAAAGATGGTAAGCATAGGAGTACATGGGTCTGCTAGAGGAGCAGATCTTTAAATTATATTCAATGAATTAATTCTGTAGGTTCTCTATTGACTCTAGAATCAAATATGGATGCCTTATTTGGCTTTTAAAACCTTTGTAACCAGATGTCAACTTCCTTTCCAGCCTTACTACACATTTTTCCTCTTCCTAAACTCCACAGTCTAGTCATACTGACTTTCTCCTCTTTCTTACATATGAAACTCCATTTTCCATCTTCATGACGTTTGATTTGTTGTACTGTGTTCCTTAAATGTACTCTATGTTCATTTCCATTCACTTCAACTCAGAGGTCACTATGTTTATTCAAAATTCAGTTAAGGGCCGCCTTATTCATGAAGCCTTTCCTCATTCTCCCAGATGCTATGTCTTTCATCTTCTCCAATATTGTCTACTATTTGATTAATTAAGTAGTTAGGCATACACGTATTACGTGTGTGTATAAAAATATGAGGATATCCATATTCATGCATAGATAGATACAGAATATAGTAAAATAAATACATTGTTATAGGGAAAGGGATAGACTTGGGAATATAAAAATTATCATTTTCACCATCTCCATCGTTACAATCAGCGATAGCTATAATTTATATATTTTATAAGATTTTGCAAAGCACTTTACACATTTTCCTCGTCATCCCAGGAACCCTAGAATGTAGGCACTATTTTTATGCTCCTTTCATCACATTTAATAATCAATCTCATGAAAACAAAGTTTTTAATATTCATTTTTTAAAAATGAGTTCCAAATTCCCTCACTTCTTCCCCTACTCCTCCAAAGAAGGAAAGCAATTTGGTATTGATTATACAGGTTTAGTCATTCAAGACATTTTCATGTTGCAAAAGAAAAATCGAAATTCTTTGCCAACACAGAAATAGCCAATATATTTTAATACTTATAGGTCCTTTCTCTTTATTTTTGGGGATACAGACCTTGTAGTGTTATTGCAAGGTCAAATAATAGTCACAGTTTTATAGCCCCCTGGATATAGTTTCAAATTGCTCTTCACTATGGTTGGATCAGTTCATATCTCCACCAATAGTGCATTAGTGTCCCCACATCCTGTACAATATCCATCATTTTCCTATTCTGTCATATTAGCCAATCTGATAGGCCAATCTCAAAGTTGTTTGAATGTGCATTTCTCTAATCAATAGTCATTTAGAGCTTTTTAAAAAAATATAACATAGATTTGATTTCTTCACCTGAAAACTTCCTGTTCATATCCTTTGACTGTCAATTGGAAAAGATTCATATTCTTATAAATTTGACTCAGTTCTCTATATATTTGAGAAATGTGACTTTTATGAGAGAAACTTGCTGTGAAATTCACCCCCCCCCCACCAGTTTTCTTCTAATCTTGGCTGTCTTGGTTTTGTCTGTGCAAAACCTTTTCAGTTTAATATAATCAAAATTATCCATTTTACATCCTATAATGCTCCCTTTCTCTTATTTCATCCTTCTTCCTTGGTCCCCTAATTTGCATATGATTTCACTTTTTATATCTAAATCATACCTATTTTTACCTTCCCTTGGTATATATTGTGAAATATTGGTCTACATATAATTTCTTCCAAACTGCTTTCAAGTTTTCCCAGAAATTTTTGTCAGATAGTTCTTGTCCCAAAAGTCTGGATTTGCTGGTTTGCCATACCCTTACTTACTAGAGTCATTTACTACTGTGTGCTGTGTATGTAATCTGTCCCATTGATCCACCACTATATTTCTTGCCAGTACCAGATTTTCTTGATTACCACTTTTTAAAACGCTTTGAGATCTTGAATTGCTAAGGCACTTTCCTTCACATTTTCCCCCATTAATTTAACCTTCTTGATATTCTTTACTTTTTGTTCTTTCAAATTAATTTTGTGATTTTTTTCTAGTTTTATAATGTTTTTGGTAGTTTGGTATGGTACTGAATAAGAATGTAATCTAGGTAGAAATGTCATTTGTATTATATTGGCATGGTCTACTGATAAGCAAATAGTTTTTTTTTGCATTATTTATATATGAATTTATTTGTGCAAAAAGTATTTTGTTAATTGTGTTCATATATTTCCTGGGTTTGTCTTGGCAGGTAGACTCCCAAATATTTTATATTATTTGCAACTATTTTAAATGGAATTTCTCTTTCTATCTCTTGTTGCTGGGTTTTGTTGGTACTATATAGAAATGCTGATGATTATATGGGTTTATTTTATATACTGCATGAATGAGTATATTTTATATGCTGATAAGGTTTCTAATTACTTCAATTAGTTTTTAATTGGTTCTCTAAAATTCTCTAAATATACCATCATATCATCTGCAAAGAGTGATAGTTATGTTTCCTCACTGTCTATCTTAATACCTGAATATCTTTCTTGCCTTATTGCTATAGTTAACAATTTTCAAATAATACTGAATGATAGTGTTGGTAATGGGCACCCTTGCATTACCCCTGATCTTTTTGGGAAGACTTCTAGCTTATCCCATTGCATATAATGCTTGGTGATGGTTTTACATAGATACTGCTTAACATTTTAAGGAAAGCTCCATTTATTCCTATGATTTATAGTGTTTTTAACAGAAATAGGTGCTGTATTTTGTCAAAAACTTTCCCTGCATCTATTGAAATAATTATATGTTTTTTGTTTTTTTTGTTAATTATATGGTCAAATATATTGATAGTTTTCCTAATGTTGAATCTGTCCTGAATTCCTAGTATATTTCCCACCTGGTTTTAGTGTATGATCTGTGTAATACATTTTTATCATCTCCTTACTAGTGCTTCATTTAAAATTTTTGTAATAATATTCATTATGGAAATTGATCTATAGATTTCTATCTCTGTTTTTCTTCTTTCTGAATTAGGTATCATCATCATTATTATCTTCATTTTTAAATTGGGAAAACTGAGGCAGATAGCAGTTAATTTACCTGTTCAATGATATACTCACAGACATATAGACATATGTATATATATAATATATACACACATATATGTATGTGCAGAAACACATATGCATACAAACACATACACGCACACACAGACACATACACACACACATATATATTGCATCACTTTTCAATTCACATCTTCCTTACTCCAAGTGTGTATTTTATTCACTGCACCTCTTAGCTTCCTCCACAAAAATTTAATAGATAGATAGATAGATAGATAGATTGATTGATAGTAGATAGATAATAAAGGAATAAATAGAGGTATCATGAGTCTTGTGACTATTGCATTTTGTCTTTGTATTCCAATTGCCCTGATACACAGTATTCACTCAGTAAATGCTTTTGAGTAATTAGATGCTATGCGAAAATAATGGTATATTGGATTATATAAAAATACTTTCTTTTGAGGAATATTACCTAATTTGTGGATAGTTGGGATCAAGACTAAGTACCTGTGTAATACTAAGACATTTACCTAACCTCTTTGAGATAAGTTATTCATTACAACTATATATAAAAACATGCAACTATCTAAGTCAATTAATTTAACATTTATTAATCACTTTCTATGCCACAGTTTAATATTCAGTGTTGGAAATACAACAAAAAACTTAAACTCCCTTAAAGTGTCTTATATTCTATAACATTTAAATACCTACGTATAATAAAATATATCTTATACTGTATAGAATTTAAATAATTATGTACAATAAAGTGTTTTCTGATAGGAACTGAACAGGGAAGAATTAGAGTCTTCAAAGAAAATTTATTGACATGAATAGCCTAAAAATGAATAAATCACAGAAGGTTTCATTTATGACTCAGCATCTGAGCTAAGTGTTGAAGGAGGATTAAGATGCCAAAGGGCAAATATTAGGACAAAGTACATTCCAGGAATGAGATAAAAGGCTTGGTAAAGTTACAAAACAGGGACATAGAGTATCAAATTCAAGAAACTATAAATAATAGTTTGGCTCACAATTATTTTGCATGAAAGAGATAAATGAGACATAGTTATTGAATAAAAACAATGAACTAGAGGTAAGATCAAGTTAAAGAGTCAAACTTTTTCCTCAAAAAAAGCAAAGGGAGCCTCTGAAAATTTTAATTTAAGGGTTAGATGTAGTAACACCTGTGTTTTTAGATTATTTTGGAACCTGAATAGACAAAAGCTTGCAGAGGAGAAAGACTATACACTACGAAACTAATTAGAAATTTACAAAAAGGGGGGTGGAGCCAAGATGGTGGAGTAGAAAGACTCACATATGCTAGCTCCAAACCCACAGCCCATGGATATCCTCTAAAAAGAACTCCCAACAAATTCTGGAACAGGGGAAGCCACGCAGCAACACAGTGAAGGAGATTTCTGTTGAAGAGAGCCCTGAAAAACCAATCCCAAAAGTCCATCACGCACCAGACTGGAGCAGAGCCCTCCCCTGCCCTGGCAGCACAGCACCGAGAGGAGCGAGCAGATCCAAGCAGGCTTCAGGGACGGAATCTCCAGAGGCCACGAAGGTCCCTCCACCCACAGACTCACAGGTCAGTGAGAGAGACGGGCTGAGAGGGGAGCAGGGTGTCTCCGGGACTCAGGCCCCTTTGGGAGGCAGCTTCAGAGGCAGCAGCAGAGGCAGCAGGTGACCAGAGGCTCCCAGAGCAGGCAGAAGCTCTGCAGCAGCTCCATCACAAAAGGTCTCTGCATAAACCCCCTGAGGGAACTGAGACTCGAAGGCGGCCCTGCCCCAACCTAAGCACCAGGAATTAAGCTCCCATTGAATAGCAGGCAGGCCTGCTGCTGAAAGCCCTGAGGTTGGGGAGCAGCATTTGAATCTCAGACCCCAAGCACTAGCTGAGCAGACCTAGGCCTGGGGTGGAGAGGACTCTCAGAAGTCAAGTAACTGGCTGGGAAAATGCCCAGAAAAGGGGAAAAAAATAAGACCATAGAAGGTTATTTTCTTGGGGAACAGATGATTGTATCATTTCTCTCTGATGAAGAAGAAAACTGCTTACCATAAGGTAAAGACATAGGAGTCAAGGCCTCTATATCCCAAACATCAGAAATAGATATCCAATGGACTCAGGCCATGGAAGAGCTCAAAAAATATTTTGAAAATCAAGTTAGACAGGTGGAGGAAAAAGTGGGACAAGAAATGAGAGAGATGCAAGAAAAGCATGAAAAACGGGTCAATACTTTAATAAAGGAGACCCCCCAAAAATGCTGAAGAAAATAACACCTTGAAAAATAGGCTAACTCAATTGGCAAAAGAGGTTCAAAAAGCCAATGAGGAGAAGAATGTTTTCAAAAGCAGAATTAGCCAAGTGGAAAAAGAGGTGCAAAAGCTCACTGAAGAAAATAGTTCTCTCAAA
>JAQQSK010013605.1:0-11428 GCA_028658325.1 Potorous gilbertii
TTGTAGCTTAAACATTGGGAGACAAATAAGGAAAAGTCACGAGCATAGCCTGCTCTGCTCTGTCTGCTTCAGGGTCCTTAGCTAGAATTGGTTAGAGATTTGATAAAGGAATGAACAACTTCTGTCCAAGTCCAATAAAATAAAATAAAGCTTACAAAAAAAAAAAAAGAATGACTTTCTCCAATGCTCCCCAAAAAACACTTTGCTCTTTAATACTGTAAGGCACTTATCGTGCATATTATAGCTCTCTGTGATTGTCTAATCCCCCTGCTAGCCTATAAGCTCCATACAGGTAGGGACTGTGTCTTACCTAAAATTCATACTACCCGTAACACTCAGCCTTGGGTTCTGAACAATGCTCATCACTTCAAAATTTTTTTCTTTGTTGAATGAATGAATGGAGGAACGTCGGGGGAAAGCAGGAAGAATTGTAGGGTAGAGCAAGAAGAGACTACAGGGGTCATCTGTTCCAACCCCCTGCAACCCAAAGATACCAGCCTCTGTTGCCTTTAGGCCTTCAAGCAAAGATCTGTCCTTTAAACCTGTCAACCTATCTTCTGAAACCGAGGACTGGCAGTGCAGGATTCTATCAGTAAGGAGAGACCACCTGTAAGGATCCTGACCATACCTGGTTGTTTACATGTCATCTTCCTCATAAGAATGTATGTTCCTTGGGTGAAGGGACTGTTTTTGCCATTCTTTGTACCCCTAGATACAAGCTAGGATTTAAACTCAGGTACTCTGATCAACTCTGTCTTTCCACTATTCAGTCATATCTGACTCTCTGTAACCCCATTTGGGGTTTCCTTGGCAAAGATACTGAAGTGGTTTGCCATTTCACTCTCTAGTTCATTTTACAGAGGAGGAAACTGAGACAAACTTGGTTAAGCAATATGCCCAAGGTCACACAGCTAGCTCGTAATGTCTGAGGTCAGATTTGAACTCAAGATGCATCTTACTGACTCCAGACCCAGCACACTCACTATGGTGCCACCTAGCTGTCTCTTTCCACTGTCACACTGAATCGCTGCCTATCTTATAGTAGTCACATAAGCATAAATATACCCCCCAAAAAAAGTCTTAGTAATTTAACTGTCCTGAAGCAAACAAGAAAGTCATTTCTACCATCCATAGATTCAACAGTTAGATAAACATCATTTGCAATAAAAAGTAGAAGAAAGCTAGGTAGCGAAGTGACATAACCTATATATATCTATATCTATATCTATCTAGATAGATATAGATATAGATAGATAGATAGATAGATAGATAACTGGACATGGAGTTTTCCATACTCCATGTTTGAATTCTGCTTAGACACTTACTGACTGTGTAACCCAGGAGAAGTTGCCTTCCCTCTCTCAGTCACCATTTCCTCTTCTATAAAATGGAAGTAATAGTAGCACCTACTTCCCAGGAGTATTATGAGGATCAAATGAGAACACATAGAAAGTGCTTATAAAGTATTTCTATGTGTTGCAAAACTTTAAGTGATACACAAAGGCTGACATTATTGTTATGGTGGTGTTGATCCATGTATACTTCAACCTTCCCACTTAAAGATTTTAAGGAGCAATCTCTGCCGTCATTAGCTCTGCATGTCCATTGAACCCATCTGGGACAGAATGTGAATGACGCTAGATGACTTGAGTCGCTGCTGAGCAACAAGCTCAGAGAAAATAACAATAACTCACACATGTATAAAGCACCTCAAAGATTTCCAAGTGTCTTCCTCAAAATTATCCTATAAATTAAGCAGGAAAAGTTAACAGCTAGTGGATTGCTAAAGATTTATGCTTAGAAAACCCTGACGGTCATTTTCATATTTAATTTCACAACTCTGTGATATGAGTAGTAAAATGATTGCCATCGTTACTATCATCTTTTTCGTTTTTCTTTTTTGTTGAGGTTCATATAGGAAAATAAGTCCCTATCCTGATATGATTCTTTTATATTTAACATTCTACATATTGGGGCACAAGTAGAGGAAATGATTGCTTTTTTTGACTGAATAAAAACATTTAAATGCATGATCATCTTTTGCATTCTCCCCCAAAGCATCCTCAGTCTAATTCCAATAATGGATAGGACAACAGGGATGATATATGTACCTCCTACATGGTCTTGAGCTCCTTTGTTTGTTCTCTATATTTTGAAAACTTTTCATTCCATGTAGATTGGGGATTGAGAGTGCATGATTTTTAAAAGGCATTCTTAAATTTTAAGATCAATGTGGATCAATATTCTATCTGATAAATTGTGAGCAATAGTTCTCATGGTCCAATACAATGGTTTGTTGTTCAGTCTCAGAGGTATTTTGAGGACTATATTTGCAATATGGGAGTTTGTCTTCTCTCGGTCTATGGAAGATAGAGAGCTTCTGATACATAATTCTAGCTACCAAGTCATATCTTGAGAGGTAATCCATATGTGTTAAATCTTTACAACCTGCAATGATGTGTTAGATACACTTTCTACCATTTCCTTATGTAGCATTTGCTTTGCACATATTAGGGCAATTAGGGGTGAAAAAGGCATCAAGCATTTATTAAGTACTTATTATATGCCAAATATTGTGCCACACTCCAGGGATACAAAAGTAATGAAAAATATAAAATTCAAAAATAATGAAATGCCCTCAAGGAGCTTAAACTCTAATGGGGAAAGACAATACACAAGAGACCTGAAAAGGGGGAGTCAGAGAATAAAGGTACCTGGTAGGGGACATGGTTTTGAAATCTGGAAAGCAGATACAGGAAGAGAACGAAGGTTGACCAGCCTGGTCACTTCAAAAATGGAGGCCACATGAGGAGTTCTCCAATGTGAGGAAGAGGAACTTTTCTTCCTGTTACTTACCATGTATACCATGGCAAAGGAATATCATGTATAAAGGGATTCAGGAGAGTAAAGGCCTGCCCCAACCAGTGAAAGCCAGCTCCCCTCTATTTTCTTCCATGTCAATACACAGAAAATAGACATCTAACACAGAGGAACAAATTTCTTCTCCCACAAGAACTGATGAGGATCTGTGGAAAGAATTAGAGTGATGAGAAAGAACTGCATTTCTCCTCACTAAAGCCCAATACTTGCATCTCCGTTAATCTGGTGACTGATTTACTTTTCCTTTGCAAGAAGGGTGAACTCAGGAGACGAAGACGTTTTTGCCTCCGATCAGCAGCACAGGGCATCAGCTCCTCCAAACTGCTTCTCTCTCATGGCTCACAAAGCTCCTTGCTTTGCTTCCATGGCCTACACTCAAGATATTCTTGGAACAGTTAAGATTGAGTCCTTCCCTATCTGTGAAAGGAGCAAAGAACAAGTTGCAGAGCTATATCTGTGTGCTTGTGAGCCCAAGAATAGAGTGGTTCTAACCTGTACATAAACCTGAACAATGACAGGAGACCAAAACTAAGAGGGAGCCAACAGTTCAGTCTCTCTGAACTTACAGAATTTCCCAGGAGGCTGTCTGATTGAATCAAGCTGTGGTCTACAGCAACTTCACCATATAGCTAATCAATCTAAATTAATCAACCTAAGCCAGGTCGAGAATTTACAGAGCACAGACCAGGAGAGCAATGAATAGATCTCTCCCCAGATCACACCACTTTGGAAGCACCAAAAACTTACAGACCCCAAGATGGAGCTGTGAAAGTAGAAGAAGGATATAAAAGATAGAAGCTCAGTTCAGAGTCCACCATTCCCTACTCCTAGAAATAAGCAGAGCCCAACACTAATATAAATGCCAAAGTCAAGAAAAAGTCTAGAGAAATGAGCAAACCAATTTTTGAGGAGGATAAAAAGAAAGAGAGATAAAATAAGATAGGATGGAGGAAAAGATTTATAAAAATAACAGCCATTTACTGATTGATAGGTGATCAAAGGATATAAACAGGATGGTTGCAAAAGAAATCAAAGCTATCTCCAGTCATATGGGGAAAAAATTCTTTAAATCACTATTGTTTAGAGGAATGCAAATTAAAACAACTCTGAGGTACCACTTTATACCTATCAGAAATGACAAATACTAGATGAAGATGAGGGGAAAATAGGTACACTCATGAACAGCTGGTGAAGTGGTGAACTGGTTCAAACATTCTGGAGAACAATCAGGAAAAGGTTATCAAACTGTGAATACTCTTTGATCCAGAAATACCTTTGCTAGGTCTGTATCCCAAAGAGTTCCAAAGAAAACTAAAAGGCCTTATGTGTACAAAAATATTTATAGTAACTCTTTTTTTGTGATGGGAAAGAATTGGAAATCAAGGAGATGCTCATAAATTGGGGAACGGCTAAACAGGTTGTGGCATATGATTATGATAGATGACTATTGTGTTATGAGAACTAACTATGGGAATAGTTTCAGAAAAAACATTGCAAGACCTGCATTACCTAATGCAAAGTGAAATGAGAAAAACCGGGAGATTGTGGTACGCAGCAATAACAATGTTGTCATTATAATCAAATGTGAAAGACTTGGCTACTCTGATCAATACGATGATCCAAGACAACTCCATGGGACTCATCATGAAAAAATGCTACCCACCTCCAGAGAGAAAACTGATGAACTCAAGTGCAAATTGAAGTCTAATCTTCTCTTTATTTTTCTTGTTTTTAAAAAAATCTAGTTAATATGAAAATATATTTTACATGATTTTGCATGTATAATTGTTATCCTGTTCTTACAGTAGTTGCAGTTGTTTTTTCCTTTGTTCTCGAAGGATCATGACACCAGGAAGGTGATGTCATGACTTGTAAGTGAATGGGATTTAAGTACGACAGGACTGTGCAAAGTCACTAGCCTCACTTTTTCCTCAGGAACATCTGGGTCTAGTGGCAAGATATAGATCAGAAAGACTGGAGATGGTCCTGGATGCAATGGGAGACCTTGGTCTTAATGTAGGAGGGAGGAAGAGAATTTGAACTCATCAAGAAATGAAATGAAAATTATGCCCGTAGGAGCTGATAAGATCACCAATTTCTACTAAGTCTAGAAGTCAATGTATATGCATGTCTTTAATTTCTCTCTGGTTATAGACGTTGCTGTTTCTGGGACTTGTGCTGATTAATGGTACTATTTCAACGTGACTTCATTTTGGTTGGGACTTCCACATGGAGTCATAGTCTGCTTGATTCCTTCCCTTGCAATTATGTTTCTCCCACTACTCAGATCCAAACTTTTTCCTACACTTGTACTCGTGCCAGCATTAATCACAAAGACAAGGTTTAGTAGCTGCTTATTTTTCTTTTTATATGAATAGTGGGGAGTGAAACGAGGAAAGGAGAGGGAGCAAGGGAAGGTTGTAAGAGTTCATCTGAATAGGAAGCAGCCAGTTAATGGCCTGCTGACTCAGCCTTCTCCAAAAAGTGAAAGGAAATCATTTACCAACATATTGGCAATTAAAGCATTGATCCAATTCCTCTTTAGAAAAGATGATTTCCTCTAACTACTCCACAATCTTACCAATTTATGTTCTTCCTTTCTCAAGAGGTAAAAAAAAATGATCTTGATTCTTCTGCATCACATGTCCATTATCTTGCTCCTGAAACCAGAGTAAGGGGGAGAGTTGGAAACCAGGATTTGGCCGCCCCACTTCAACCTCCTATCTTTCTCTAATAGGAAGAAGGCTATTTGTCACAATATTTGACTTCTTCCTCCTAGGAGCCCTCCAGAACATTCAGTCTCTAAAACACAAGCTCGATACAGGTCACCAAGTTGGTAAACTCTGGGGAAATGTCTGCTTCAGTCTCTCATCTATGTGGAGACACTGGTGACTCTCACAATAGAAATGTTACGCTATCACAATCTACATTCATTAGGTTCAAATCCTATCCACCTAAAGGTAATTTTGTAGAGGAAGACAAGTGGGAAGTTATGGGATTTAATAACAAAAGTGAAATGGTAAGCCAAACAAGATTCTAGGGTTAACTCTGCAGGTAACTATTACTAACACTGTAGCTCATGAGTTGCCACCAATGTGCTCCATTAATAATAGATCTGACTCAATTACCTCTAGAAAAAAAGATGTTTACTCAAAAGGCATAGCAATACCAGTAGTTGCAAAGCATTTCTCCAAAAACCCTGGGGTGCATTCTTCTACAAAGACAGAATCCAAGCAAGAGAGGAGTGGTAGAGTGGTAATGAGATATATATGTGGGGAACACATGTGGCTAAAGCAACTCACAGATCTAAACAGAAGGGCCTCAATGCCCTTTCTTTTTCTGAAAAGTCCTCATTAAGTTCACTACTGGGCCGGGCATCCATGTTAGTAATGAAAGAATCACTCTGCTTCTAGGCTGGGCTAGTTCCCCATAGAGCCCTGTGTTATGTCTGGATGAGTTGGACTGGCAAATCATTGGTGCTAAGCTTGTTCCTCACAAAGAATGGCAAATTTATAATAAGGATGGGAAGGGAGATTTGGGGCCAGGTTGTGAAGAACTTTAAATGTCAAGCAGAGGAATTCATATTGATCTTAGAGGCAATAGGAAGTCCCAGAGTTTACTGAGTAAGAGGATGATGTGGCCGGATCACTTTGCCCGCTATGAGGAGGATAGATTAGAGTAGGAGAGACTTCAGGAAAGAAGACATAGTCCAGGAGGGGTGATGGGAGCCTCAGTCAAAGTGATAACTCTGAGTGGGGAGAAGGGGACTTGAACAAAACATGTTGTGGAGACAGAAACAACAAAATCTGGGAAATGATCCGATATGTGGTCTACAGAATAGGGATGATGGTAGTTAAATGAATGAATAAATAAATGAATAAAACAATTATTAAGAATTTACGATGTGCAAAACCACTATGCTAAATGCTGGGGATATAAATAGAAAGGGAAGACCATTTCTACACTCAAGGAGCTCACATTCTAATGGGGGAGACAAAGCAGATAGAAAGTTTTAGCTACAAGTCAGATGGAAAATTCCCAAGGTACTTAGGGAGTAGCAGCAAAGCAGATGGTAATGCTTCATCAAACATGTCATTTCCACCGATAAAATCATATCAACACTGATGTTGCACTATTAGTCAATGCCAAGAACTTTGGTGACAAATGCCTTCCTTTCTGGGTCTTCAATATTATACCACTTATGAGGGGAGTTGCCAGCCTTCATCTCCACAGGTGTAGTTCAATCAAAAATCAGTGACAGGAAGCTAACTGAGGGCAGGGGTGGAGGTGTGAAGTGGGAGAGATAACTGATCTTTAGGAAAGGAACTTGGAACCATTTACCTATATATCCTTAAGACCTGATGAAAGGATATAATCCTGCAGCCTTGGCCATGGGCTCTAAGTGGGTGGAAGAAAAATGGATGAAGAAAAAACAAAATGGAGGGGAGAAGGGAAACAAGGGAATGTGCACCAGTACAAGTGCTAATCGAGACTGTTTAAATGCAGACAAGTAAATGTTATCAAGCTATGCCCAAATTACTCAACTACTTTGTGCTTCAGTTTCTTTCCTTATTAGTTAGAGTAGATAAGTTCTAAGATTCAATGATTCCTCTAACTTTCTCTGCAAGACCAAGAAAACAAGAGAATATTTTTGCTTAACTATTCATATTTTGTTACAAGGGTTTTGCTTTTCTTTTTTCTTTTCCCAGTGGGTGGAAGGAAGGAGATTAGAAAGAAAGAAAATAGATGCTTAAGAAGAACCAGAATTTAAGAACATATCAAAGGACCAAACTTTATCAATTGACATTGCAGGGGGTTTTTTTTATCTATAAGGCAAAGAAAAGGAAGATATTAGGATGAGAAGTTTTTTTCAAAATAAAATTATATCTGCTTGTAATTATTTGTATTTAACAGTTGCACACATAGGAGAAATCATAATAAACTACAACAAAATCAGTTTTTTTAATTTGCAACAATTAATTTGCCTGTTCCTTCTAGTAATAAGAAAGTAAAATTTAAAACAAAAACAAAAGACCAAAAAAATACATCCCAGTTTCTCTTCAGCCAAGACTATTACTATATCCCATAGTAATCTCATCATTGGGAAACCTCATCATACTGCAAGACTGAATCTACCTTGGCACTCATACCTCATCAGTCCGGGACTGGTGGGAGGACTGATGAACTCCAAAACCTCCATCCTGACAGCCATCTCTTCATTTCCCTCCTGGCTACACTCTGTTGACTTTTCCATCATGCCCCTACACTATACCTTTGCCCCCCACCCCACCTGAAGACAGAGATTGTCTTCCTTTTTTTGTATTTTTATCCCGGGTGCTTAACACTGTGTCTGGTGGTTAATAAATATTTATTAGCTGTCTGACTTCCCTCTCATATTAGTAGAATTAACTCTTAATTGTCTATGATAGATGTGGGGGAAAGAGCAAAAGAGAGGAAGGAGGACATGAATAAGGGAATCCAAAAATATTTCAAAAATCTCATTCTAGACAACAGTTATGATCTTTTCATCCTTCCATTTTTTAACACAACTGCTAAAAGCCTAATTGAATTTTAAGTTACATTAATAATGTATTCCAGAATGAAGAATTGAAAATCCTGCTGTACTTTGCTGTACTTGGTCCTGGTCAGCCCACATCTATTGCAATTCTGGGCATATTTAAGAAGTGACATTGACAAGTTAAATCTCATCTATGAGAGAGTGACACATGGGTGAAGAGGTGACCCCCAACAATGCCATATGAATAATGGTTGAAGGAACTGGGGAAATTTAGCCTGGAGAAGACAAGTTTCTTAGTAAGAAAAGATCAATATCATCCAATATTTGAGACTGTCATGTGGAAGAGGCAATATTAGCCTGATTCTAGGTTTCTTTGGAGCTCCAGTGGACAGAACCAAAGAGCAGAAAGGAACAGAAAGTTTCAGTTTAAATTCCAGCAATTGAATAGGCTGCCTCATGAGGCAGTAAGCTCTTTTTCTGAGACAACTAGGTACAATGATCACAGCATCAAATTTCATTTATGAGATTTAATTTAAATATTATACATGCTGTAATATTATTATATATGCTATAAAAATATATACCATAAATATTATATATAATATAGTAAAATGATACAGAGTATCTCAAATGTCTGTGTGCAGTTTTAAACTTTGATATTTTAAAATTTAATAAAGATTTCCCAGACACTTCCTATATATAATAGTGCAACTGTCATTTTTTTATCTTTCTGACCAAGTCATGGGGGAGAAAAGTAGGGAGCCAGTCCCACCCTCTCCCCTCACCTCTTCTCTATCTTTTTCCCTTTATATAAATATAAATATATTTATATGTATATATACATTTATATATTTATACAAGGCATGAAAAAGAAAATAGTAGGAAGGAACTATCAGTTCTTCCCTCTCCCCTTATCTCATCTCTATCTTTCTACCTTTATATAAATATATTTATATATTGTTATATATTTGCATACATATATATATATGCATATATATATATACATACATACAGAGAGAAAGAGAGATTATTTTTCTTTTGAGGGGGCTGAGTTCATGACTTCTTCTATGTAGGGAACTCCTGGTAAGGAAATCCATTCTACCAATGAAGATCAACATTGATTACTTTGCAACGTAAGAGTTTTAGTGAATGCTAGACATGGAGTAAGGAGGTCCTGAATTCAAATCCCACTTGAGTAACTAGGGGACCCTGGGCAAATCAGTTTTCTCATTTGTAAAATAAGGATATCAATAGTACCTACCTCACCCACAGAGCTGTGTGAGCATCAAGTGAGATAATGTATGCAAAGTGTTTTGCCAGCCTTAAAGCCCTATACAAATGCTGGCTAGTATTATTTGTCACTCAAGATAACTAAGCAGAGACTAGAGGGGTGGCTTGTTGCCCATCCTCTGTTGTTCTCAAAGAGACCCAATGACATCATGAGGGTGATGTCTCAATTTGCCAGTGAACTGGATTTAAGTGACACAGAGCTGTCCAAAGTCATCAGAGTCCAGTGGCAACACAAAAGTCAAGACAACTGGCAAAAAAGAAGGAGGAGGAGGAGAGAAGAAAAAGAAATATAAACATTCTTCAACTGCTGCTCAAATTGGCAGCTTGAATACCCAGAGGGGCTGCTACTACGACTACACTCAGATAATGTGGTAAGGATAGTTAATACACAACAGTTTCTTGATCACGCCTTTCCACAAATACACATAGCATCCATGGGAGAAATAAACTCAAACTTAGACCATAATAGTAGTGAGGCACACATGTAAGAAATGTGTGTGACAAAGGTTTAATTCACAACTCCTGCTCTAGAAGTCCTTCTCTCTGTGTTGGCTTATCAAGAATGTGGCAGAGTGGATTCATGCTTTATTTAGGTTAAGAACGGTCGAGATGACCCCTTAGGCCACTCCTCCCAATGGCAGTCTGTAATTTTTGTTGACTGCCCATCATCTCAGAGGTGCTAATCAGGGGAAGTGAAAGGAATAAGTATTTATATAGGGCTAAGAACTTTTAAAAAATATATCCTTTGATCCTCACAGACCTGGGAGGTAGGTGCATTTGTTAATCCCATTTTAAAGCTGGGAAGCTGAGATAGAGGTTAAGTGACTTGCCAGGGTCACACAGGAAGTAAGTGTCTGAGACTAGAGTTGAACCCAGGTCTTCCTAGCCCCAGTTCCAGAGCTCTATCCACTGTGCCACCAGCTGCCTCAACTGTGAAAATAGCTTATGGGGTACCACATCACATCTATCCGCTTGAAAAACATGACAAAACAGGACAATGATAAATGTTGGAGAAGATATGAGAGAGTTGGAACTCTAATTCATTGCTGATGGAGCTGTGAGCTGATCCAACCATTCTGAAAAGAAATTTGGAACTCTGCCCAAAGGGCTACAAAAATATGCATACCCTTTGACTCAGTAATATTACTTCTAAGACTATATCTCAAAGAGATCATAAAAAATGGGAAAAGGTCCTACATGTGCAAAAATATGTATAGCAGCTCTCTTTGTGGTGACCAAGAACTGGAAATGGAGGGAATATCCATCAATTGGGAAATGGCTGAACAAGTTGTGGTATATGAATGTCATGGAATACTGTTGTGCTATAAGAAATGATTAACAGGAGGACTTCAGAGAGGCCTGGAAGCACTTATATGAACTGATGCAGAGTGAAATGAGAACATTATACATAGTGACAGCCACAGTGTGCAAGGACTGTTTCTGGTAGACCTAGGCCTTCACAGCAATGCAAGAACCTAAAACATTCCCAAAGAACTTGAGGCAAAATGCCATCCACATTCAGAGAAAGAACTATGGAATTGAAAAAATGAAGTAGAATATATTCTCTTGTGTTATGTTTTGGTTTGGTTGGGTTTTTCTCATGGTTTCTCCCATTCATTTTAATTCTTCTATGCAACATGACTAATGTGAAAATGTGGTTAATAAGAATATATGCATAGAACACATATAAGATTGCATGTCGTTTTGGGGAGGGAGGAGAAAAGGAGGGGGAGAAAAATC
>JAQQSK010013606.1:0-11428 GCA_028658325.1 Potorous gilbertii
GGGTAAGGGAAGGGAGGGATGATAGAAGAGAGGGCAGATTGGTGATATGGGTAATTAGAGTGTTCAATGTATTGGGGAGGGGGGAGGGGATAAATGGGGAGAAAATTTTGGAACCCAAAATCTTGTGAAAATGAATGCAAAAGGTTATTTAATTTTTAATATATTTATTAAAATAAATTTATTAAAAAAAAAGAATGATTCCTTCCAAATTCCTTTTATGATACAGGTATGGTTCTGATACCCAAACCAGGAAGAGCCAAAACAGAGAAAGAAAATTATAGATCAATCTCTAATTTATAGGTGCAAAAATTTTAAATAGGATTTTAGCAAAAAGTATGTAGCAACTTATCATGAGAATAGTACATTATGATCAAGTAGGATTTATACCAGGAATGCAGGGATGGTCCAATATTAGGAAAACTATTAACATTATTGATCATATCAACAACAGAACTAACGGAAACCACATTATTTTCTCAATACCTGCAGAAAAAGCTTTTGACAAAATATGACACTTATTACTATTGAAAATACTGCAGAACATAGGAATAATTGCAACTTTCCATATAATAATCAGCTGTATCTACCTAAAATCTTCAGCAGCATTAAATGCAATATGGATAAGCTAGATAGTTTTCCAATAAAATCAGGGGCAGAACAAGGATGTCCATTATCACCACTATCATTCAGTATGGTACTAGAAACATTAGCTGTAGCAATAAAAGAAGAAAAAGAACTTTAAGAAATTAGAATAAGCAAAGAAGAATCTAAGATATCACTCTTTGCACATGATATGATGATTCACTTAGAGAATCCCAGAGAATGCAATAAAAAAAAAGACTTGAAATAATAAACCACTTTGGCACAGTGGCACGCTACAAAATATACCCACACAAATCTTCTGCATTTCTATAAATTAGTAACAAAGCCCAGCAACAAGAGATAGAATGAGAAATGTCATGTAAAGGTGCAGTAGGTATCATAAAATATTTGGAAGTCTGCCTGCCAAAACAAACTCAGAGACTATATGAACAGAATTACAAAATACTTTTCACACAAATAAAGTCAAATCCAAGTAAGCAGTAAAACATCAGTTGCTCCTGGGTAGACCAAGTCAATATAATAAAAATGACAATTCTACCTAAATCAATTTATTTATTCAGTGCCATGCCAATGAAACTATGAGACAATTATTTTGTAGAATTAAAAAAATAATATCAGAATTCATCTGGAAGAGGAAAATGTCCAGAATATCAAGGGAACTAATGAAAAGAAATTCTAAGGTAGGTGGCCTAGCTTTACCAAATCTCAAATTGTATTATAAAGCAGCAATTATCAAAAACACTTGGTACTGACTAAGAAACAGAAGGCTTGGCCATTAGAGCAGGTTAGGTACCCAAGACAGAGTTGTCAATGACTATAGCAATCTACTCTTTTATAAACTAAAGAAATGAATTTGAAGAAAAACATTTAAGTAATATCAAGAGAATACCATTTTAAGTTCTCTAGAAATGTTAAATTTAATGGTAACTGGGCTAATCTTCCTAGTCTTATTTTAGAACTAAAGTGTGCAAAACTAGGAAAAGTGAGAAACTACAAACATTGAGAGACTGAGGTATTATTTTAAAAGCAATCTTGATATGAAAGTAGGTATTTAGGGAGTTGTTTCTTTTTCACCAAAAGCAATTAAGTCACCAAGAGTTGGGGGGTTCTCATTCTTGCCACTGAACCACAGCTGCTAGTGCTGAGAGAATGACATGATAAAAAAAGGCAAGAGAATACAATAGTAGTTAGTGAAGAAAAAAGTAAGATGAAGAAAAGTAGTGTTAGCTGAAAAGCTACTCAGTTGGAACTGTGGCACTTAGTGAATATCAGGCCAGGAGTCAGTGGAGTGATTCTTGAATGGTCATAGAAAATTGCAGTCCTTCACCAAGAACTCATATCACCCTTTTTGTTCTCCAGCTTCAGTTCGAGTTTGAGAAAGGAGAGACTTTATGAAAAAGGTTTTTTGGTTTGTTTTCTGTTTTTGTTTTGCTTTGTTTTGTTTTACTCCTTGGTGTTACATATGGCTTGAGAAGGGACAAAAGAACCTTTTGGCAGCTACTTCATTATTCTAGAGAGTTGAGATGTATTGCTGTGAACTTATTCTGTTTGGACAGCACAGAATTAGTGAATAGTAGACAGTTTGATCTTTACATTCTAGAGAAAACAAATTGATGAATTTTTTGGTTGTTTGGCTTAAAGAGGTCTTCTAACTAGAATAAGCATTAATACTTTTCAATACCTTTTAAAGTGTAATGATTAATTGAAAACACTTGTAAAGACTGTGTTTAAATAGGGGTAAAGGATTCCTATAGCTGAAAAGTGGTAATGAGCACTAGGTGAACAGCAAGCAGAAAAGAAATTTTGTCACACAGATGTTCCTCAATGGACCTGTCATTCAGAGTTGCAATGTACCATACACAAACGAATTTTCTTTCTTCCTGTGTTTTCTGCCATATTTCTTTGATTGAGAGCCCATTCTTCACCATAACTACTGAGTTCATTATATAGGGAGTGTGTGATCTCTGTTTACATGGGTTTTCTGATACATTGATTACATATGCATTTACTTTAATATGTTATATCTTTAGTATACTTATTTTGGACCTATTAAGTTAATATTTGATATCTAAAAAGCATCATGTTATTGTGAATACTTGGTTTTATGGATAGAAAACATATTGGATGATTAGATGGGGGCTGAAACCTAGAGTGATAGGGTATATGTTTTCTCAAAATATGGTTACCTCTGGAATTCTGGGAGGATTGGAAAGCAATTAAGGGCTGTAAATCTGTTTTTGAGCACTTAGCTATGCAGCTATGAGAATAAGTTGGAGAAGGTAGTCAAATCCATGGAGAAGTGGGGTGTTAAACACACTTACCTAAAAGTTGTGAGTCTCCAAATGTGGGATTGTATGGAGTGTTTGTACATTGCTTTATTTGTAGGTCCACTGTAGGCGTCCATTAACCATCATTACATCACGAGGACAATAGAGGAGACCACAGACTACACAATTACCTATGCTATATTAAGACTCAAGGAGACAAAACTCCCATTTATTTAAGTTTTGCCACTTGGATTAATTCATTGTAAATTTAATCTTCCTAACACAGTTCTTTATTGGCCATTTCATTTTCTCCAATTACATATTATAAAAGCAGTTTGTAGCATTCATTACTAAATTCTAAGTTCCTAATTCCATCCCTTCCAACCCTCCCTCCACCCTCTGAGATGGGAAGCAATAAGTTGTATGTATGTGACCATGTAAAACATTTCTATATCAGTCATACTATAGAAAAATGGAAAAAAAAATAAAAGGGAGGAAAGAAGGAAGGAAGGAAGGAAGGAAGGGAAGATCATATGCTTTGATTTGCATTCAGTCTCTGTCAGTTCTTTCTCTGGTTGCAAAAAACATTTTTCATCATGAATCCTTTGGGACTGTTTTCTATCATTGTGCTGAAGAAAATAGCTAAGTCATTCACAATTGATCATCATACAATGTTACTGATACCATACACAACATTCTCCTGGTTCTATTCACTTCATTTTGCATCAGTTTATCTAAGTCTTTCCAGGTCTTTCTGTACCACAATAATATCGGACCACAATCATCTGCCACAGCTTGTTTAGCCATTCCCTATTTGATTGATATTCTTTGGATTTCCAATTGTTTGATACCACAGAAAGAGATGCGATAAATATATTTTTGTACAAATATGTTATTTCCCTCTTTTTTCTGATGTCTTTGGGATATATGTCTATAATTGGTATTGTTGGATCAAAAGATAATGCATAATTTTATAGCCCTTACCTCATAGTTGCAAACTACTCTCAAGAATGGTTGGATAAGCTCATAGACCCACCAACAATGCATTAGTGTTTCAGTTTTCCCACATCCCATCCAACGTTTGTGATTTTTCTTTTTTCCATATTAGCCGATCTAGTAGATGTGAGATGCTATCTCAGAACTATGAGAGAAATAATTGTTAATGACAGTTGATTTGGGGAGATTCACAATTTATTGCTTTTTCTAAAGTCCTGAATTTAAAAGTTCCATCTCCTGAAGGAGACTAATAATGAGACTGTACTAACTTTCTTATTCAGACCCTATCTAGGTGAGGTAGCTATTGGGCTCTACTTTGGTTTAGGTGGGGATAAATTCATGGAATAGATTGCTCAAGGCTGAGTGTGATGTAAGAAGTAAATGACATATTCAAAGTCGTCATTGTAAAATTCATTCTCATTAATTGTTAGCCAATTAGAGTTGAATGTCACCCTCTGGAACACCCACTCTTCCACAGAGCATATAAGTTGTCTTAGGTTTAAGAAATGTCTTCATGACCATCTTTTTATCAAAAGAGAGAATGGCATTATTAATAAAATGACTAAATTACACTCAAATTACATCTCAAAACTTTTTAAACAGTAGAGCTTTTGTAATTACTTTTCTCTAGTCAATAGTGATTTAAAGCATTTTTTCATATATCTGAAAATAACTTTGATATCTTTGTCTGAAAACTACCTGTTTACAAATTTGAACATTTATCTATTGGGGGAATGATTGGTATTCTTATAAATTTGACTCATTGCTCCATATATTTGGGAAATGAGGTTTTTTTCAGTGATACTTCTGCAAAAACGTACCCCCATTTTTCTGTTTTTCTTCTGCTTTTGGTTACATTAGTTCTATTTATGCAAAAAGTTCTTAATTTTACATAATCAAAATTATTTTACATTCTGTAGCACTCAGTATCTGTTTTGATATTAAATCCTTCCCTTATCCAAACATCTAACTGCTAAACTATTCTTTACTCTCCTGATTTGCTTATGGTATCACTCTTTATTTCTAAGTCATGTACCTATTTTGACCCAATCTTGATATAGTTTCTGAGATGTTGCTCTATGCCAAGTTTCTGCCATGCTGTTTTCCAGTTTCACTAACAGATTTTGTGAAATAATGAGTTTTTGTACAAAAAGGATGGATTTATCAAACTCCATTTTATTATGGTCATTTGTTACAAATCATTGTGCTGTTAATATTTTCCAGTGATCCACCGTTGTATTTCTTAAACTGTATCAGATTGTTTTGATTAATTACCATTGATAATTCACAATTTGAGAGATGGTAGGGCAAAAACACCTTTCACACTTTTATTTTCATTGATTCTGTTTCTATTCCTGAATTTTTGCTTTACAAGATGATTTTTGTTATTTTTTAGTCTAGCCCCATAATTAAATTTTGGTAGCGTGATGTAAATGACACAGAATACATAGATGAATTTAATTAGAATTATAACATTTATTATATTGGCTTGGCCTACCTATGAAGAATTAATACTTTTTATTCCAATTTTTTAGACCTAATTTTTCATCAAAAATGCTTTTAATTATGTTCACATAGTTAGATTCACAGATAGACTCCCAATTACTTTATATGGTTTAGAATCATTGTAAATGAAATTTCTCTAATCTCTTTCTGCTGAACTTTATTCATAATGTATAGAAATGGTGATGATTGAAGTAGATGTATTTTGTCTTTTAAAACATTTTTAAGGTTGTTAATTATTTCCACTATTTTTTCAGGTTACTCTTTAGAATTCACTAAGTATACCATCACACCACCTGAAAAGAATTATAATTTTGTTTCTGTCATTGCCTATTCTAATTCCTTTAATTTCTTTTTCTTCTCTTCTTACTACTAACATTCCAGTGTAATATTCAAAAATAGCAATGAGAATATGCATCCTTGTTTCACCACTAATTATATTGGGAAGGTTTCAAACTTATTCCTATTACAGATAATGCTTACTGATTGAATTTTAGATGAAGGTTACTTATAATTTTAGAATAAATTTCATTTATTCCTATGCTTTCTAGTGTTTTTAGTATGAATGAGTATTGTATCTTATCAAATACTTTTTTTATGTCATTACCAAACATCCTAATCTCTATCTTGCCATTGGACTTAGATGGCTACACAGGAGAAAGTGAGGTTAGTGATCTTGTACAACCCTCTTGCACTAAAATTCAATTGACTTACAAGTCATGGAATCCTTTTTCTGATGTCAGGGACAATGATAGACAAACAACAACAAAAGCAATCCATATCTGTTGAGATAATTAAATGATTTATGTTAATTTTATTGTTGATATGGTTAGTTATCTTGATTTTTTTCCCAACATTGAACATACCATTCATTCTTGATATAACTTCAACCTGGTCATATTCCATGATTCTTGTGATACATTGCTGTAATCTTCTCTTTGAAATTTTACTTAATATTTTTGTGTCAATATACAGTTTTGAAATTGATCTATATTTTTCTTTTTTTTTTTACTCTTTTGTGTTTAGGTATCAGCACAATATTTGTATCAAAAAGGGAATTTGACAGAAGTCCTTCACCTATATTTCAAAATTGGTTATGTACTTAGGGGATCACTTATCCCTTAAAGGTTTAGTAGAATTCACTTATGAATCTATCTAACCCTGGAATTTTTATTGTTGTTGTTGTTGTTGTTGATTTTTGGTTTGTTCAATTTCGTTTTCTCAGGTGGATTTATTTAAATATTCAATTTCCCATTCTTTTTCTTGGGCCCTTTCTGTTTTTTGTTGTTTTTTTGTTTGTCCATTTTTTTAATAAATATTGATCCATTTCACTTAGTTTGTCAGATGTGTTATTATATAATTTGGAAAAATGACTCAGTAATTTTTATAACCTCTTCTTTGGTATTGAATTCACCTCTTTCATTTTTCGTAGTAGTAATTTGGCTATGCTCTTCCTCTTCTTATTTTTTAACAAATAAACTGGAGACAGAGCCAAGACAGTGGAGTAGAAAGATGGAACTGTAAAAGCTCTCCCTGTAGTCCATACCTGTAAAAATGAGTCTAAACAAATTCTAGAGCAGCAGAGGCTGCAAAACGGCAGAGTGAAAGAGATTTTTAGCCCAAAGAAACATGGAAGACTGACAAGTAAGCTCTACGGAACCTGGCACAGAGTAGAGAGCAGCCTAGTGTGGCCCATGTTGCATGTAGGGACAGAACAGGTTTCAGGGAGTCACCAGCAGGAGCAGTTCACAGATTACTCAACCTACAAGTACCAAAGACAGGTTCAAAGTCAGTGAGAAGTTCTTGCACCAGGAGAAGGGAATATGGTCTGAACTGCTGGTAGCAGCACTCTATTTTTGATAAAGGACTCAAAAGTCAAGTAACTGATTGGGAAAATGCCCAAAAAAGGCAAAAAGCAAGACTATAGATGGTGACTTTCCTGACAAACAGTTATTTTCTTCCATCGTTTCAAAAGAGGAAGAACAGTGCATCTCATCAGAGGAACCGAAGTTTTCTCCATCGAAAACCTCCCAAATAAATTCACAATGGTCTGAGTTCATGGAAGATCTCAAAAGAATTTTGAAAATCAAGTAAGAAAGGAAGAGGCAAAATTAGGAAGAGGTATGAGAGAGAAACAAGAAATTATGAAAAGCCAGTCAACAGCTTTCTATAGGAAACCCCAAAAAATGCTGAAGAAAATAACACCTATAAAAATAGGCTAACTTCATTGGCGAAAGAGTCCAAAAAGCCAACGAGGAGAAGAATGCTTTAAAGAGAAGAATTAACCAAATGAAAAATGATGTTCAAAAACTCAATGAAGAAAATAGTTTTTAACAATTAGAATGGAGCAGATGGAAGCTAATGACGTTATGAGAAACCAAAAAATTGTTAAACAAAACCAAAAGAATGAAACAAATAAAAGATTATGTCAAATATCTTATTGGAAGAAAGAACTGGCCAGGAAAATAGATCCAGGAGAGAGAAAAAATTATTGGACTACCTAAATGACATGCTCAACAAAGAGCCTAGAAATCACTTTACATGAAATTATCAAGAAAACTGCCCTGATATTCTAGAACCAGAGGGCAAAGTAAATATTGAAAGAATCCAGCAATCACCTCTTGAAAGAAATATGAAAAGAGAAATTCCTAGGAATATTTTAGTCAAATTTCAGAGTTCCTAGCTCAAGGAGAAAATATTGCAAGCATATAGAAAGAAAAAATTTGAATACTTTGGAAATACAAGCAGGATAACTCAAGATTTAGTAGTTTCTATCTTAAGGGATTGAAGTCCTTGGAATATGATATTCCAGAGGCCAAAGGAACTAGAATTAAAACCAAGATTCACCTACTCAGCCAAACTGAGTATAATACATCAGAGGAAAAAATGGCTATTCAATGAAATAGAGGACTTTCAAACTTTCTTGACAGAAAGGCCATGGCTGAATAGAAAATTTCATTTTCAAACACAAGAATGAAGAGAAGCGTGAAAAGATAAACAGGAAAGAGAAATCATAAGGTACGTACTAAAGTTGAAATATTTACTTTCCTACATGGAAAGATTGTATTTGTTATTTGAAACTTTTCTTAGTATTTGGGTAGTTGGAGAGATTATACATGCCCTACACACACACACACACACACACACACACACACACACACACACACACGTATATATATAGACAGAGAGCACAGGCTAAATTAAATAGGAAGGGATGATACCTAAAAAATAAAATGAGGAGATAAGCGAGGAATATGTTGGGAGAAGAAAGGGAGAAATGAAATGGGGCAAATTATACTTAATAAAAAGGCAAGGAAAAGATTTTTCAATGGAAGGGACAAGGGGGGAGGTGAGGGGGAAAATTGCAACTTACTCTCATCACATTTGTCTTAAGGATGGAATAACATGCACACTCAGGTTTGTATGGAAATCTATCTTACACTACTGAAAGGTAGGAGATAAAGGGACAAAAGGGGTGTGGGAGTGATGATAGACATGAGGTCAAATGGAAGGAGGGTGTAATGAGAAGCAAACACTTTTGGGGAGAAACAAGTTTAAGAGAATAGAATAGCTGGGGACAGGACAGGATGGAGGGAAATATAGTTAGTTTTTCAGGACATAAATTTTATGGAAGTCTTTTGCATAACTACACATATACAAACTACATTGAATTGCTTGCTTTCTGAGTGGGGATAGGTGGAGAGGGAGGAAAGGACAAAATGTAGAACTCAAAGGTTTTGGAAATAAGTAACATAGTTAATGGGGTATAGAAATCCATCTAGCCTTAAAATAAAAGAGAGAAGATGGGGATAAGGGAAGACAACAGTGTGATAGTAGTGAAGGCAGATAGGGGAAAGAGATAACCAGAATGCATGGCATTATGGGGTAGGGTAGGGGAGACATGGGGAGAAAATTTGAAACTCAAAATTTTGTGCAAATGGATGTTGAAAACTAAAAATAAATAAACTAAATAATTTAAAAATAAACAACTAAATAAATAAACAAACAAACAAGACAACCCATCAAACAAAAATTAACCAAAGGTTTTTCTATTTTATTGTACTTTTCCCTACAAAATCAGTTCCCACTTTTATTTCTTCATTCAATAGTTTCCTTACTTTCACTTTTATTAATCTGTCCTTTTATCAATCTGTCTGTAATTTCCAGGATTTCCAAATTGATATTTAATTAAGGGTTTTTAATTAGATTTTTTTGTTTTGTTTTGTTTTTCCTTTTTCTCATGACAAATTCATTGATTTGTTTTTGAACTGTGATATCTGGATCCTTTTTGGTAGAATTGGGGAAGATTTTGACTTACATGTAAGTTCATACGTTTCAAATTATCTTTTGTGGATCTACTTTCTAAATCAAGTGTTTTCCAATAAAAAATTTCCCATATTCTTCTGTTTCTCCTTCTTCAAACTTTATTTTGTCATTTATTGATATACCATAGCATCTTTAGTTCCACGTTCCTATTATATTTTTAAGGAATAGCTTTCGTCCGTGACATTTTATAATTTTTGTTATTCCTTCATCATACTTAACATTTTTACATGATTCTCCTGAATAATTTCCATTTGTTTCCACAGCTTTCCTTCTAATTTTCTTATTTTTAAAAAAACCCTTTTTGAGGGAGGAGCCAAGATGGTGGAGTAGAAAGACACATATATGTTAGCTCCAAAACCACAGCCTATTAAATATCTGTAAAGACGAAATCATAACATATTCTGGAGCAGTGAAAGCCAGAGAACAACGGAGTGGAGGAGATTTCTGTTCCAGAAAGACCTGAAAAACCCTCACCAAATGTCCATCGTGCATGGGACCAGAGTGGAGCCCAGTCCTGCTTTGGCTGCGTGGCACCAAGAGGAGTAGATCCGAGGAGGCTTCAGGAACAGAATCATGGGCAGCCGTGAAGGTCCCACAACCCACAGGGGCACAGGTCAGCAAGAGAGATTGTTTGGTGGGCCAAGAGGGGATCAAGGTGTGTCAATAACTCAGGCCCCCTCAGGAGGAAGCAGCAGAGGCCCTGGTGGTCAGGTTCTACCAGAACAGGCAGAAGCTGAGGACCATTACTGAAGGACTCAGCATAAACCCCATGAGGGGCCTGAGACTGGGAGGCGGCCCTGCCCCCACCAGAGAACCTGAACTTAATCTCACACTGAATAGTTCACTGCTGAAAATCCTGAAGCTGGGGAGCAGCATTTGAATCTCAGACCCCAAGGACTAGCTGAACGGACCTAGGCCAGGGGTGGAAAGGACTCTCAGAAGTCAAGTAACTGGCTGGGAAAATGCCCAGAAAAGGGAAAAAAGCAAGGCCATAGAAGGTTACTTTCTGGGTGAGCAGATGTTTCCTCCTTTCCTTTCTGATGAGGAAGAAAAATGCTTGCCATCAGGCAAAGACATAGAAGTGAAGGCCCCTGTATCCCAAAGATCTGAAATAGATATCCAATGGGCTCAGGCCATGGAAGGGCTCAAAAAGGATTTTGAAAATCAAGTTGGATAGGTGGAGGAAAAACTGGGAAGATAAATGAGAGAGATGCAAGAAAAGCATGAAAAAAGGATTAATACCTTGATAAAGGAGACCCAAAAAATTGCTGAAGAAAATAACACCTTGAAAAATAGGCTAACTCAATTGACAAAAGAGGTTCAAAAAGCCAAAGAAGAGAAAAATGCTATCAAAAGCAGAATTAGCCAAATGGAAAAGGAGGTTCAAAAGCTCACTGAAGAAAATAGTCCTCTCAAAATTAAAATGGAACAGATGTAGGCTAATGACTTTCTGGGAAACCAAGAAATCACAAAACAACACCAAAAGAATGAAAAAATGGAAAAGAATATGAAATATCTCATTGGAAAAACAACTGACCTGGAAAATAGATCCAGGAGAGACAATTTAAAAATTATGGGACTACCTGAAAGCCATGATCAAAAAAAGAACGTAGACATCATCCTTCATGAAATTATCAAGGAAAACTGCCCTGATATTCTAGAACCAGAGGGCAAAATAAGTATTCAAGGAATCCACCAATCACCTCCTGAAAGAGATCCAAAAAGAGAAACTC
>JAQQSK010013607.1:0-11428 GCA_028658325.1 Potorous gilbertii
AAGAAATACAATGTCCATGTGAAGTCATGCAAAACATATATACACTTTAGCCATGTTCTTTTCCATATTCCTTATAACACAATAGAATTAAATTATACCCATGCACATAATTTCTTTATTCAGATTAAAATGATGGGTACTCTTTTAATTTCCAGTTCTTCGCCTACAAAGAGGGGTACTACAAAAAGAGTTAACATAATATCTTTGTCCATGTGAGTCCTTTTCTTCTTTCTTTGATCTCTTTGGGGTTGTAGGCCAAGTAATCACATCATTGCTTCAAATGGTATGGAGGATTTTGGGTTGTAATTCTAAATTACCTTCCAGATGTTTAACAAACAAACTTGCTGCACAAATTGTTCTCCAGTTAATTGTTTCTAGAAATTCTAATTTTAGCTGTGTTGATTTTGTTTGTACAAAAACATTTAAATTTTATGTAATTAAATTAAAGGTAAAATGTCCATTTTGTCTTCTGTGACCATTTCTTTTAATTAGTCATAAAATCTCCCTCTATCCATAGATCTGAAAGAAAACTTCTTTCCTTGTTGTTATAATTTATTTATGATGTGACCTTTTATATCTAAGTCCTTAACTTATTTGGAGGTAATCTTGGTATAGAGAGTGAGAGACTGGTCCAAATCTAATTGCTTCCAGATTGTTATACTTTGTAATATACAAGGACCTAATCTCAGAGCATCTTCATAAATTTATTTTTCACTTCTTCTAAACATTCTCTGCAACAGCCGGGCTAGATCCATATGTGCCAGGCTTAATTACAATTTTTTCTTTCTCTCTTCTTTGCTCTCATTCAAATCCTATTTATCCTCCATGACCCAATTCAAATTTCCTTCACATTTTTGTGAAGTGCTTCATCTTCTTTTGAATATCTGAAGTTCTTAAAGTCTCCACCAATTAATTGATCAACCAACATGAACTGATTAAATGCTTACTTTGTGCCAAAGACTTCTCTGGACATTGAGATTACAAAGAAATAGATGTAATAGGTCCTATCACTCCTATAGAATTCAAAGGGGAGATAGTATCTTTGTATTTTATAGGAGCAGATAACATGTATATATGTAAATACATACAAAGTAAATGCATAAAATGTGCACAAAATATTACAAGGTGATTTTTCTGAGGAGAAGCACTAGCACCTTGTGGTATCAGGGAAGGTCTCTTGTAGGAGGGGACATAGGGCTACATTTCAAAGGAAACCAAGAATTCTAATAAATGGAGGTGAAGAAACAATTATAGACACATTCAAAGGCACAGAGATGAGAAATGGGAAAAGTTTGAGTGGAATATAAAGTTTTTGGAGTTTTGTTAAATGTAATAAAGCTAGGTTAGATATAGGTTAGATTAGGTTAGATATAGGTTAGAATTGGGTTGTGAAGGATTTTAAATGTCAAATAGAGGGTTCTTTATTTGATCCTTGCGGTAATAGAGTACCAAAGTGGTTTATTGAGCAAGGAAGTGAAATAATCAGACTTGTGACTTGGGAATATTACTTTGGCAGAAACATCGAAGATGAACTATCGATGGAAAAGACTTGAGAAAGGGCTGCTCCATTTCAGACAGAGGCGATGAAGACTTAAATTGCCAAAGACTGCAAAATATAATCTTAAAGACTACGTACTAGTGCTGTATGTGCATCTTATCTCCCAAGCGAGGCTGCCATCCAGTAGGAGGAAGAAACTGGATTTTCTTTAGTACCTCCTACCCACTACTTACCCAGCCTATCATAATCCTCAGCATATGCTAAGTATTCAGTAAATACTAATTGATTAGAGATAACAATTACTCAAAGTTATCTCGCACTTGAAGGGGTTGTTATTGTTTTTTCTCCAGTAGTACTAGAATTAGCATGGCATTCTGGATAAAGGGTCAATCTTAAATCCAGGAAAACTGGTTCACATCCTGTGTCTGACATATATTGGCTGTGTGACCCTGTCACTTAACTTTTTAGTACTACAAACAACTTACTTAAGATTTTAAGTTGCAGAGATATTCTGTTCTCCATTGGTAGAGAGAGCTACCTCACCTCAAAGTTCTAGACACTAATGAATTTTCCGATCCAGTCCTGATTCCCCTTAGCAATTTACAAAGTGTTCTCTTATATAATAGGGCAGCTAGGTGGTGCACTGTATAACCTGCAGGACCTGGAGTCAGGACAACTCATCTTCCTGAGTTCAAATCTGGATTTATGCACTTGCTTTCTGTGTGACCCTGGGGAAGTTACTTAATTCTGTTTGCCTCGTTTTCTTCATCTGGAAAATGAACTGGAAAAGGAAATGACAAACTAATCCAATACCTTTGCCAAGAAAACCCAAAACAACTGAATATCACAACTGTCATATTTAAGGCTTATAAAATCTCCGTGTGTTAGATAGTGAATGGTACATAAATAGAACTCTGACCTTGGAGTACCAGACTTTGAGTTCAAGTTCTTATTCTGTCCTGTATTAGCTCTAGCACATGTTCTCCTCCTCTCCCATTTCAGTTTCTTCATCTGTTAAATGGGAAGGTAGGAGTAGGAGCAGTGCTATCTGAAGTCCTTTCCAGTTCAGACGTTCTGTGATTCTAATTTAACAAGAACAAGCAAGTGAGGTCCAAAAAAGGAAAGGGACTAGCCTAAGATCAATAAATAGTAACAGAATGAAGGCTATCACAGCTTTCATGCTGTAAAGATACTTAAGATCATCTCATTCAAATCTTTCATTTTAGAGATAATGGAACCTCAAGGATGAGAGAAATTAGACAACTTGCCCAAGGTCACACAGACAAATAGCAGAGCCAAGATTTGAACCCATATCCCCTAACTCCAAATCCAATGCTCTTTCCACTGTACCATAACTAAAACTCAGGTCTCAGGGGTGGAGGAATACCTCCAGGCATATCTTATGGTTCTTCAATTTCAAACACTGCCTATGGAAATAGACCCTGACAGTTTTCCCACAAATCCACACTCCACCTAGATACAGAGAAAGGGTAGTTAATGGGAACACACTGCTCATCCAGCCCTGGGCTGGCTGAACCAGAATATACTTCAAAGAAAATAAGTCTCCATCTTTCTCACTTTCTGAGTGGGAACAGAAAATTTAGTGAGTCCATTTGTACATATATTCATTTAAGGTAAAATCAATTACTAGAAGGTAAGAGACAAAAAAAAGAAACAGATCTGAATCTTCTGCAAGATCAGTGAACAATAGCTGCTTAGTGTGTCCCCAGTTTTCTACACTCTGTCTTGTGGGGTTTTTGTATTTTGATGGAAGGATGATCCTTGCCCTAGGGATGACGCATAGGTAATTGAATAGATAGATATTTCACCAAATTTTGCAAGAACCTATACTTTGAAAAGGTGGGTAGGGCCTCCCCTCTAGGGTACACAGAATATTATTGTGTTTTATTTTTCATATGAATCTTCCATTAACCCAATAGAATAGCAACAGTCAAATATATTACAATTATTAGGAATGAAATCACCTAGCAAAACCATAAAATGCTTAGAAAGACTGTCTTCAGAACAAAAACCAAATCAGATCAATTACCAGTATCATAAGACCTCTTCTTCTCCAAATGCCAAGCCAAAATTGACCCTGCCCAAACTCCTTTGCATTTATCTCGTTCTTCCCTACATCATTGTTTTCTATGTGTCTCTACTTCAACTACATTGTAAGACCCTTGACAGCAAGATATATATCATAAGCATATTTGTATCCAAGCACCAAGCACATAGGACTATAATTAGGGGGGGATGATCAGGGCTTTCACTCAAGTTGCCAAAATTTAGAGGGTGCTGTTCGCATTTGCTGTTTTTAAACAATATAGAATAAATTGAGCTTAGTATTTTATTAGCAAGAATAACTGCTCATCATAGGAAAGTGTCAGATAGCGTATCTCTTCTTTTCAACAGGTGCATCCCAAGGGAGTTCCTTTCCAGTCTTTCTTGGTCTTGCTCCCCTCTAACTCCCACCACTCTTTCAGTACCCTAGCATATCAAATCTTGCAGTGTCCCAGGGACTCCTTTACTATCTCCCTTCACCAATATCCCTCCCTCATTTAACTTAATTGAAGACATGTTTCATGCTGCTTACCTTAATTCCAGAAATTCCTAATAATACATATGTAAGTAGTAGGCACTTGATAATTTTTAAATTAAATTTTGTTCTAACAAAATGGACAAATTTCTATGTCTAAATCTAGCTACTTCTTGCCATCTCAAAATCACAAGCTATGAACTGAAGTTTAGAAGCAGAACAGTAGAAAGGAGGGAAGAAATCACTAGTAGATTTTTCTCATAGAGGACCAAAAATATCGGTAAACAAAAGAGATCACAAAATAAAATGAAGAAATGCAAAAGAATTCTAAGAGAAGTCTCCAGAAAACATAAATAATGCTATAACTACTCTTAAATTCTCAAAAACAAAATAGGAAAAACTGAAAAAAGCACCGGAATGATTGAATTAAAGGAGTAAATAAGGGACAAAAGTAAAACTCCTAAAAAAGATATAGCGAAGAGACAGACTATAATTCAAAACAGAAGGCAAGGATTTATAGCCCAGTACACAGAACAATGGATTTGGAATAAGAAAGACTTGAGTTGGAGTCTTGCCCACATATTTACTTTCAGTGTGACCTTACGGAAGTCACTTAACTTCTTTGAACTTCAGTATCCTTATAATGACAATAACTATATCTTATACTTAAAAGTTGCTGTGAGGATTGAATGAAATAATTTATGTATAGGATTTTCAAAGTCCTAAATTGATGTATACATATGAGCTAATAAAAATTATCATTATAACAATCCCCTCAAAGTCCAAGATATAAGTGGGGTATTTGTAAAGTAGAGGCGTGCTAGCCACAGTGATGACTTCTGGTGCTCAGAGTTCATTATTGTGGCTACTCTAACTTTAAAGACAGAATGTGCAGAAATAATTGGAAAAGCCCTGATTTCCCAGAAAATAAAATGCCATAAAATAAAATTCTGGAATACTATATTACATGAAATTATACAAGAAAAAGGAAACATAGATTGCAAGAGGATCCATATGTTTCTGACAGGAAGGAACCTTAGTCATCAAGTTTTAGGTTTAATATTAGACAAAAAATATTGAAAATTGATAGTAGAATGTCCTTCATATATTAGTACAAATTCATCAGGAATAAAGCAAGACCATATTAAATCAAAGTCTAGAATATAATATTCCAAAAGGCAAAGGAAATCTGCCTACATCTCAAAGTAACATATACTGAAATTTAAAGTTGAACCATAGTTGAAAAATACCATACTTTCAATAAGACAAAGAATTTTGACTCATTCCTACTAAAGAAAGAAGAGGTAAACAGGGTACTTAATAGATAGATTCATTAAGCAAAAGGCACTTAAGAAAGTGTGAGGTGAAAGATTTCAAATGAAGTGTCATCTCACATAGAAAAGGCTTTAACATCATTGCTTCTCACAAGACCTCCTCTTCTTGTTTGCTACTAGATGCTAGCAAGGACAGTCCTAATGTGTGGCCTTCAAGCCCACCTTGGAAAGTACATGGCAAATCAGGTGTGGGGAAAGAGATAACCATGGTCCAATTGAAGGCCTAAAGCCCCTCAGAGCTCAACTTCATATACCACTTGAGACAAAGAGCTATTATGATGCCAAGAGGAGAACTATTATCTATGGGATCAATAAAGGGAGAGTATTTTCTAAATTACCTATAAAGAAGGGGGACTGAGGAGTAGAAAAGGAAGAATGAGGAATAAGGACATAATTCTAACCATTGCAGCAAGAGACTGAGAAGGGTTAATGCCTAGTCTCTGGATTTATTAGCCTTGGTATACTCATATCATGGGTGGCTGGGGCTACAGCAATCAAACCAGTTTCCAGTGGCTGATAATCTATCCTCCCCAGCCCCATCCTGGTCCCAGTGTTTCATCATCCAGATCAAAGCATTATCATGTGAGGCATGTAGAAGACAGACAGTGAAGGACCTAGTGAGCTGGAAAGTATGCGATGCAGTCCAGCGGATTGTGTTCAGGATTAAGGCTATGTTTATCATGCAGAGGGCCAGAGTTTGGAAGGCACTTCAGATCCACCCATCAAGAGTTCTTGGAGCCAGATTACAGGTCTGTCTGATGCTGTTATTACAAAGTGAAATCAGGTACAAAAGGAGATAAATGCTAGTAGTTCTACAATGATGTACTTAGTACAAGGATAAGGAGCGGGGGTGAAACAACAACAAAGGAAGTCCTGCAAAAATCAGCAGCACCTTCGTGGTGCCAATTGGACTTGGTTGCCTCTGCTGTATAGGTGATAGCCAGATTCAAAGGTCAAAGAGAAAATCAACTACAATAAATGGAATAGGGAGAATGAAGTCAAAGTCTCAATCCATTCTCATTCATTATCTATGGAAGTAAAATGAAGGATATAGGGGAAGATTTTAAGCCTTCTCCTCCCCACCAATCTACATCTTCCCTTCTAAGTCTAGCCATTTTCTTCCCAAGCTTCCTATAATGTCCCCCTAGTATCCTACTGCACTATCTCAGCTGGGACTCATTTGTCACCATCTGGTGATTTCTGCCATATTGTTCCCTCTATCTCACTTAGGGGCTCCACTATTTCTGTGACTACTCTTTGAGTTATTTGTATGATGTTAATAGATTTCCCAGTTTGTAAATTTATTGTCACAGGAAAAGTAAGTAGAGCCTTAAGTAGAGTGAATATAAAAGACAGTTGTTATGCTTGCTAGATTATATAGAATTCTACAGTAGATGTCCGATTCAGGTGATCCTTCAGCCACAAAGTTAATATCTATAGTCACTAGAGCACAGGGCTTTTTTGTCAAGCATCCATTTTCTCATTCCATAATGCCTGCTGATTGAGAGGACAATAGAACACAGAAGATCCAGCCTGTGCCCTAATTTCAGGTCCATTATTGAATCCTGGTTTCAATAAATGGATTTCAATTGTTGCTAAAATATAATCAGGAGAACTAAAGTGAAGGCAGATGTTCTTTTCAAGGGCTGACATATTTGGTCACCTTTGTACCAGGTGGGTAGCAGATGTGGTCATCCCCTACCCTGCATAGATATCAACCGCTGTCAAGACATACCATAGGCTTAGGTGTCATAGAAACAGGCCCATATAATCTGCTTGCCAAGATCAAGCCAGTTGTAACCCCCAGGGAAATCTTCCCTAGGGATCCATTTTCTATCATATTGATGGAGTTGGCAAGATGCTTTACTAGCCCTCCTTTTGTCTTTTTAGGTGAAGTAGAGATGTCTCTGGGAAGCTCAGTCCTATAGAGTGTGTTCATTTTCATGGCCAGTTTGGATGCAAATCCATTATGTAATAGGGGTGATTCTTCTGGTTCAGGTTTGATTAGTCATATCATTTCATTTATAGACAGATATCATTTCAATCTTTGTAGATAGATATGAATGGTATGTAGCAGTTCTTTTTATAGCTTGTTTTCTAACAAGGCCTACTGATATGTCCCTTTCCCAATATTAATATAGACTTTATTTGACAATTTGCTTCATTGACTAGACCATCGACCACAGCCTGAGATAATACAAATTAATATCTCCTTTTAAGTGTTTAGTTCAGAAGATAAAGAGCACTGCCTGTAACTCTGCCCATTGTACTGACTAACCATTACTAAGAGTGGTATGAATCTCACCTTGAAGAGGTCTCTAGATACCAGTTGCATTCTTCTGTCATAGGCTTCAGCATGTTGGCACTATGTATGAAATTCTATGGCATCTCTGTGTGACAAGGATCCAAGTAGAAGGACCTGTTGGATGGTCCATTGAGCAGCTTCCAGTGAAGCTTATTGTGGCAATCCCAGACCAAACCATGTGATGTGGTATATCAGAGCACAGAATATAGGAGTCTCGTGATTATCCCTAAATGTGCTACTATCCAGGTAACCCAATGAAAGCCTCAGCTACTTTCTTGGTGTTTGAAAACTTCAGGGTTAGAAGTTTATTCCTGACCTCAGGATTGTTTTGTTCCCTGCCCATCTTATTCCCAGGGACTTTGCCAGTTGGGATGGTCCTTGCATCTTATCTGGGTTAACCATTCATCTATCTTGTTTTAATTGAGTCTTCTGGGAAGTCAGGGTGGTGCCTTTTTTGTCTCAGTTGCTTCTACTATAATGTCAATAAAATGGAGAACTATAATATTAGATTCATATTGGAATTTGGCTTCTATTTATCCAACCAACTGGGTATTAAGATAACCTTGGGGCAGGACAATAATGATGTATTTCATTATCTGTGAAGTAAAATCAAATTGGACTTGGTCCTCCTCCCTTAAGTGAATGAAAATAGAAAGTATTGGGCAGGAATTGAGTGAAACAGAAAAGAAAGTATTAACTGTACCTACTATGCATAATACTCACTGTGTGTAGTTACCAGAATTTCAGTCACAGGCTCTTTGTCTGGGGCATACGTAGGTGAGAGGTAACAGGGATTGGGAGGTGGGAGTGGCAACTGTGTATATGACCTGCTTTAATTCTTTCTTCACTGACTTTCTTCACGGTCCGCTCTGGGCTGTTGAATTAAGAGATGATCTGGAGTATGACTCAAGTGGTAAACAGTACTTGTCATAAGGCAATGATCTTATCTCCTTCCAACTGGAGTTCCAGGTTGCTTGACTGGACTGACCTGATGGGGAAGTGAAACCAAGAGGAATCATAAGCTCCTATCTGCTTTGTAGTTAGTGAGAGGAGAAAGGCAACTGTGGTGAACTATGGCCAGCTGCTTTGTGAAACCTCCCCTGTAAAATGATTCAGCCCCTCTTGGAGCACCACCTCATCATGGCAGAGAGGCTTGCAAAACTCAATGAAACTCAATGCAAAACTCAATGCAACTATGAACTATGCTGTACCAAGATAGGTCATGGTGGAAAGTTCTGACAAAAGGTAATCCATTGGGGAGGGAAGTGTCAAACCACTCAAATACCTTGACCAAGAATACCCCATGGTCTGCATTGAAATTTATATACATATATACAAACACACACATATATATTTGTGTGTGTGTGTAGCTACATATATGCATAATGTATGTGGATCTATCTTTATCAGATATATAGGTGTATACATATACATATACATACATGTGTGTATATGTATGTGTGTACACATACACACACATATGACACTAAAAGGTACTCCCCTTAGTACATAACTGGGGAAGAGAGGAAGACAACTACAAGTAGCTCCGGTACTAATAAAGTTGCTGGAATTTCAGCTGCCCATGTGTCTGGTGAACAAATGAAAATCCAGGGCTACACAGATAAATAGTGAATAGGAACAAGGAATGTAAGATCTATGAACTAAGGTTGGCTGCATGTGGTCAAGTGGGAGTTGGAAAGGTTAAACATCAGTGAATTTAAATGGTTTCAGTGAATTTAAATGGGTAGAAATGGGTGAATTTAATTCAGGTGACCACTGTATATACTACTGTAGCCAAGAACTCCTTAGAAGAAATGGAGATAAAAGAGTGAGAAAAGCAGCATTAGGCTAAAATCTCAAAAATGACAACATGAACTCTGTTCAAATCTAAGGCAAACATGCAAGTCCATGTTTCAACCACTGATGCCAAAGAGGCCAAAGTTGATCAATTGTATGAAGACTTACAATGTCTTCTAAAAATAACTCCCCCCACCAAAGGTGTCACATTTATCTTAGTGGATTAGAATTATAAAGTAAGCAATCAAAAGATAATTGGAATAATAGGAAGGTTTGGCCTTGGAGTAACTTGCTTGTCAGAGCAACACTGTTTTTCAACAAGGAGAAAGGTGACTGCATGTGGATGTAATCAGATGGTCAATATTAAAATCAGATTGCCTAAGTATTTTGCAGCTAAAGGTGGAGAGCCTCTATATAGTCAATTAAAATGAGACCTGGAGCTGATTATGGCTCAGATCATGAGCTTCTTATTGTAAAATTCAGACTTAAATTGAAGAAAGTAGGGAAAACCATCAGCCCATTTAGGTATGACCTAAATAACATCCCTTATGAACATGAAGTGCCGATGATGAATAGATTTAAGGAATTAGATCTGGTGGATAAGACTCTCAAAGAAACATGGATAGAAGTTCACAATGTTGTAGAAAAAGCAGCAGTAGCAACAACAACAGCAAAACATTCCAGAGAAAAAGAAAAACAAGAAGGTCAAATGGCTGTCTGATGAGGCTTTCCAAACAGCTGAAGAAAGAGGGAAAGTGAAAAGCGGAGGAGAAAAGAATCTATCCAACTGAATGCAGAATTCCAGGGAATGGTAAGGGAGGTAAGAAGGTTTTCTTAAATGAGCAATGTGATGAAATGGAAGAAAACAGTAGGATGGGAAATACAAAATATCTCTTCAAGAAAATTAGAGATGTTTAGGGAATGTTTCATGCAAAAATGGGTGTGATAAAAGACAAAAAATGGTAGTAACTTAACAGAAGTGAAGAGATTAAGAGGTGGCAAGAATACACAGAAGAACTATACAAGAAAAATCTTATCATTAGTAACCACAATGTTGTGATTACTGATCTAGAGTCAGACATCTTAGAGAATAAAGTCACAGGGGCTTTAGGAAGCATTGCCAACAATGAGGTTAGTGGACATGGCAGAATTCCAGCTGAGCTATTTAAAATCCTAAAAGATGATGCTGTTAAATTGCTGCACTCAATATGTCAGCAAATTTGGAAAACTCAACAGTGGTCACTTGATTGGAAAAGATCAGTTTGTGTTCCAATACAAAAGAATCTTCAAATCACTGAACAATTGTGCTATTATACATGCCAGCAAGGTTGTGAAAGATTCTGCAAACTATTTGTGAACCAAGAAGTAGCAGAAGAGCAGGCTGATTCTCAGAGAGGTAGAGGAACTAGATTGTTGACATTAGATGGATTATGGATGAAGAAAAAGGGTTGCAGAAAAAAATAACATCTACTTTTGCTTCACTAGCTACATCAAAGTCTTTGACTGTGGGAATCACAACAAAATGTGGCAAGTCTTCAAAGAGACAGGAGTACCAGATCATCTTATCTGTCTCCTAAGAAACCTGGATATAGGTCAAGAAGCAACAATTAGATTTGAACATGGAACGACTCATTGTTTTAAGATTGGAAAAGGATTATGAAAAGGCTGCATATTGTCACCTTATTTATTTATCATATATAATGTTCATTATGTGAATACTAAATTGGAAAAATCAAAACCCAGAATTCAGGTGGCTGGGAGAAATATCAACAATTTCAGATGCATAGATGATACCACTCTGACAGCAGAAAGCATAGATTTAAGAAGTCTCTTGAAGGGAATAGAAAGAGGAGAATGTAAAACGTGGTTTGAAGTTTAACATAAAAAAGCTGAGATCATGGCAATGGATCCAATTATTTCTTGGCAAATAGATGGAGAAGAAATGAAAGTAGTGT
>JAQQSK010013608.1:0-11428 GCA_028658325.1 Potorous gilbertii
ATGGGGAGAAGTTGGAACTCAAAGCTTTAGGAACAACTGTCGAGTATTGTTTTTGCTACTAGGAAATAAGAAATACAGGTAATGTGGAATAGAAAGTTATCTGTCCCTACAGGACAAAAGAGAAAATGGGGACAAGAGAAGGGAAGGATGATAGAATAGAGGGCAGATTGGTGATAGGGGAAATTAGAATGCTCGGTGCATTAGGGTGGGGGGAAAGGACAAATGGAGAGAAAATTTGGAACCCCAACTTGTATGAAAATGAATGTAAAAAGTTAAAGAAATTTAACAAAATAAAAAAAAATGACTGAACAACAACAACAACAAAAAACCAAAATGATTTTCTCCCCCAAAAGACATAAAATAGCATTTTAGGCAAAGTTTAGGTCAAAATAAATAAGAATAGGGGCACAGCAGGGGTTTTCTTGGGCCAATTTGAGAAGATAAGAAGAAAATTCCAGGACTGGGTTTGTTCCCTGTGAAGAGTAAACGCCCCTAGGATAGGAGCCCCTTTAAAAACAAATCACAAGCTTTCAGAGGGAACAATGCATGTGTGTGTGCGCATGTGTGTGTGTGTGTGTGTGTGTGTGTGTGTGTGTGTGTGTGTGTATTTAGAAGAGTTTGAAAGTCTTCTAAATTCCGAAGAAACAAACTGGTAAGGGGATAGAGAGGGAAGAGAACAATGGAAGTGTGTGGGACAGAGATCACAACCTCAATAAACCTCTGAGTCTGAATCAGAGATCAGAAAAGGTCTTTATTCTTTCTCGTGAGAAAAGGCACAGCCCTTGTCACTCAATCTGGGTAACTAGAGGGTGCACTCACTGACCTCCAGAAGCAGATTTTATATAGCCCTAAGCAAGTCCCCTATCCCCCTTTCTTATCTGTTTCCTCATTGGCTGACTACTTGGGACTTAATGAAAACTTATCAGGGGCTATTGAGATATAAGATGACATGTAGAAACTTAACAAAAGGGGGAAATTCCTTCTAATCTTCAACTGAAGAAAGTACACTATAGGCCATCTCCCACAGAGTGATCTTTAAAGAGGAGTGTAAGGGAATAGGTAAATGGGGGAATAGAAGGATGTTTAGATTTATGGGAATGGGAAGATAGGGGAGGGATCCTTGGAGGGCATTAAGCAAGTAATAGGAGGGTAAGGTAACAGGTAAAAGTAAATTAGAGGTGTCAGGAGAGAAAGGAAACAAGAGATATACACAAACATAAAAACAAAGATCGGGAGTAGAATTTTTGGAGAAAGCATATGTTTATATATGTATGTATATGTGTATGAATATATCTGTAGCTATAGAGAAACATCCACACATAATTTCAGTCATTGGGGGAGGGAAGGGGGAAAAAATCAAAGTAAAAAAGTACACCATAGAGAACAAAAGAAAACTTACAAGGAAGCAAAGAAAAGATGGACAGTTTTCAGTGTAATGTATAGTATTTATTATACAGGTTTTCTTGAAATGAAAATTTATTGTTACAGATTTTGAATCCTCTCTTATGTTCTTTACACATATGACATGCTTCCTCCTCCTCCCTTTGTTACTTTGTATTTAAGTTCCAGTATTTAAGTTTATTTTATGTCTTTGTCTCTTTTCTCTATTCTCTACTTGTATTCTGGTGTTTGAACCTAAAAGAAAATTAAAAAAAAAATAAAATGTTGATAATAACATCTGCCTTCCAGTGATGTTGTCAGGATTAAATAAATTAATATTTATAGGTTTTTTTGCAAACCTTAAAGTGTTATATAAAAATACTATCTATTATTGCTACCACCATCATCATCCAGTTCTAGTTCACTTCTAAGTCTTTTACTATGGTGCCTTTTCTAGATAGATGAATAGTGCTTTCAATTTTACTCATTCAATAGAATGTCCATCCAACTTGATGATAAAGATTTTTCATTAATTTTTTCCTATGTTTATTGTTAGGTTTACCTCTTTTGAACGAATATGGGGCTCCTTGAGGGGTCTCTGAAATATATTGAGGGATAGTGCAATCAGTAAAATGGGCAGATTTGATTGCATATACTATGATACATTTATTATCCTATATGTAATGTAAGTATGGAAAGCAGTATATGAGAATGATGGTATCTCTAATCCTTGTCTGCAGGGAAGTTCCTTTCCTCAACTGAACCCTAGGAGCATCTATTTGATTCTGAATAAAACACACAGGATTAGTAAAGGGCAAATCGGTTTCTATGTGAGCAAAAAGATGTTCACAGAATATCAAATTTGGAAGGTACTTCAGGGGCTACACTAACCTATGCCTGTACAATATAATCCTTTCTACAACATACTTCACAAGTAGTCATCTAACCTTTGTTTAAAGACCTCAGATTTGGGGGGAATCTATTCCTTAATAAGAGATTTTATTCTGTGTTAGGATATCTCTAATTATTAAAGGTGGTTCTTGACATTTACTTAACTTTACCTCTTTGCTGATCTCGCCATTTTTCCCTGCTTCTTCCTTCTGCCATCAAATACTACAAGCTTAACCACACTTCTAGTTGTCAGTCATTCAAATACTTGAGTACATAGAGTATGTGACCCATTCAATCTTCTTCAGGTTAAATATCATCAGTTTCTTCAACAGATTTTCATGTGACATAAGCCCAAGGTCCTTCACCACACTTATCCTCTGCATAGTTTTCAGATTACCCATGTCTTTTCTAAAATGCTGTGGCCTGGAATGAACATATCACTTCAAATTTGGATTGATCAAATCTAATTTTCCCTAGTCCTACTTTAATGCCTCACCATGATGCAGAGTCAACCCTGATTTCTCAAATCCACACTAAATAGACTTTGAATCTGTTGAAAGAAAGCATGTTTGCCATTAAAAGTCTAAAGTAACTAAGCTAAGAACAAATCTCTACCCACTTATTTACTGGGTAATTATTATTTTTGCTCACAGTACCACTTGAAAAAATCTATACTAAGTCCTAGAAGAGCTATGGTCTTCATTGGTAGAATGATAAACGGTATCAAGTAAACCAAAGAATCCTGAAGAATTTATGCAAAATCTGGTAAATATATTGCTGAAGTCCTAATAATAAGCTTTATGTTATAACAGTGACTGAAAATGTCAAGAGAGAATAAATTCTTATTCATCTTGACAAATCAGAAAATATTTCTCTTATGAGTCTGGTGACAGATATTGTGTCTTTTGTCTTAGTCAGTCTAACTTCAGAAACAGTCATATTGGTAACCAGGTAGTAATTTTTTTTTTGGTCAATAGAAACTCATGAAGAATATCAACCAAATCATGGGGTGGATTGAAATGTGCATCAGGAGAGAGAAGAACCAAGGTGAGGAAATAATGAATCTTTTGAAGTTCTGAAGGATAAAGAAGTAAGTAAAACAGAAGCTATTTGAAAATGAAAATGAAAAAGGGAAGGGAAGCCAGTAGCCCTGAATCTGTACTCCATAATATTTGTCAGGTACATCTTGATCTCCTCTCTTCTTATTGATTTTATGGTAATTCAGGAATCAACTTAAAAACAAGGATCTTATATCTTCTCAGCAATGCCCATTGAATTCTCAGTTTGGGAGTAGACAATCATAAGTTTTCTCCAGTACTTGTAAAAATGTAAATTCCATGTTCCAAAAAAATAAGTGTTTTTGTCCTTTTTTCTTCTTGTGAAGGAATCTGTCAGTTTCAGTACTATTTTCCAATGCATTTGATTAAAATACTTTATGTTCTTAGACTCCGGATTCCATCTTATGCTTTCACCTTTCATGTTATTTTCCTTTCCTCCTTTACTAAAGAAATGCTCCTCTTCTATGTAAGAATTTTTCTTCAGATTTCTTCATTTTCTTGGCATGGTTTTGTCCCCCCAATCAATTGTTCTTAAAATAATTCTGATTCTCAGAATTGGGACTTTAGAATTGAGTCTGCAATTATGATTCTGCCATCTCTGCCATTGGAAGGAGAAGGTGGGAAAGGGATTATTGGTTAACTAGTTTACTTTGAAAGAATAGTTGCAAAGGTCCAAGTAAAATCTTTCCTCTATTCTCTCACTTGCCACATAATAAGAAAATTTTGTTTCACTTAAGATAATTGAATAAAATGTGTTTCTCTCTATGTACCTCTTTCCTTATTGTCTCTATCATTTTCTCTTTCTTTTTTCTACTCTTTCTTTTCTTCAATCTTGCCTCTTTTCTCCCCTGCCCTCTCCTCTCATTTTATTTCCCCTTCTCCTCATTTGAGATTTATTCTTTCCTGCAGAGACATGTTCAACACTTGTTATAGGGTAATTAAAAAAAAAAATCACACTATTCCATTTAAGAGTAGCAAGGTATAGCATAGTGAACAGAGAGGTGTCCTCAAAGTCAGGAAGAAATCAATTTAAGACTCACCCATGACAAAAAACAAACAACAAAAAAAACCCAACAAAACCCCCAAAAAACAAACAAAAATCAAAACTGTGTTGTGACCCTGGAAAAGTTCTTTCCCTTTTTTTGTAGATTACTCATAAGTTCCTTAGAGGGTGACTGTTTTCATTGGTAGAAGGAATTTCCTCTTTTGAGTCTATTATATCTGAGAAATATCAAACTTATATGAAGCCAGTAACATATTCAGAGAAAGGGTAGGGAATTTGAAGCCTCAAGACCATATTTGGCCTTTTAAGTCCTTGGGCGCTGCCTTTTGACTGAGTCCAAGTTTTTATGGAACAAATCATTTTATTGAGGTGATTTCTTCTGTGAAGTTCATATTCAGCCAAAGGGCTGCATTTGAGGACCTAGAGGGCTGCAGATTCCCCACCCCTGCTCCAGAGTATGGTCTAAACCAGATTAAAATGTAACTGAGAAATATTTAACAAAATAATTTAAAATATAATAAAACAGATAACATTAATATACAGTTTTCTAAATCAACATGTACTTTACAATGATCCTTGTATATCTTTTAGTGGCCTCATTTTTCTTTGAGTTTGACAAAACTGCCCTCTATACTTGAAGTCATAGATTAAGTCCCTTTCTCTATCTCTAGTCCTACTTTTTCCTAACTAGGAGAATCTATTCAGATTGAGAAGAAGAGATTTTGCTTGGGAGATGAGAGAGCAGCACAGGTGAATGCTTGAAATCATGAGAGTATTGAAGGCAAGAAGGAACCCTTGCCTGCCTAATGCCTTTTCTTCAAACAAGTCATTATCAAGCATTTATTAAGCACTTAACATGTGGCAGAAATTGGGGTACAAATTCAAGAAAAAAAGATAGCATCTACCCTCAAAGAGCTTACATTTTAATGTAAAGAAAACAACACCTAAATGGACAATAAAAAACAAATAGGAAATTGATAAGCCATTGGTACTCGGAATGGTGGAGGAAGGAAGAAATCTGGAGAGTAAAGAGTCAAGTTCAAAAAGGAATGAAAGTGTACATGTTTAGCCTGGCCATTTTCTTTAAAATGGAGATTTCAAGAGGTTATTGACATTCAGAGTAAAGGGTTACAGAAGATCATTCTACCAGGGTGAGATGGCTGCTGAGTGAATCATAAAGAACTGTACTGTATACAATTGTGATTGGTGAATTGAATACCATAAAATTGGAAACATTTGTCTGGTGGAGGAATTTTGATATTTATTTGTTATTTTCTTAGAGTTCTATCTAGAACAACATACTGAATTCAGTGATGCAAAAATTCCATGTATTAACCTTTATTTTTGCTACTATGAATAGTATAACTTAGTTACACTTTTTCAGGGAGCTTTGAAAATATTTCTTATTTTATCAATATATACTCATATACTTAACTCACTATGAGAAGGAAGATTAATTACTCATTAATCATTTCCTAAAACTGGGGCAATCAAAGAAGCAATTAACAATTTGAAAATGGAAGTACCTATGTCATATTTGAATAAAAAAAAGATTAATGAAAGAACAGATGTTAATCACTCTATTGTACCATGTTTTAATGCTATTTAACCTTTGTCTCAATTTTTTACAATTGCTGCTAAAAGCTCTGAAAATGTTAAATACCTACCAACTTATTTTCTATTCCTTAGAACTTGAAGTTGCCCAGATGGTATTCCAGGAGAACTGTTTTGTTTAGTTTTCTTAAAATTTCTGACTAGTTGAAGTCAATCTATAATGCTATTGTGCATTTAATTATTTAGTGTGTGAAGTCCAAATACAAAACTCACTAACATTAGGGGGAACTGGGAGTTTTATTAATAATAGATTATTTATGGGTGATATCACTATTTTGCTTAATATATTAACATAGCAACAATCTAGCATTTACAAAATACCTTGCAAAATATCATTTATCCTCACAACAATCCTAGAAGACAGGTGCTGTTATTATTTCCAGTTTACAAATGAGGAATTGGGCCTCTGGAGGTTATGAGTAGCCCAACATCATAGAGCTAGCATAGTAAGTATCTGAAACTAAATTTGAGTACTGGTCTTCCTGATTCCAGACTCAGCACTCTATACAATGTGCCAACTAACTGCTTCTTAATATCTTTAGCATTTACAAACTAATACATACCCAGTTCATTTTGTAAAAATTTTGATCATAAATAAGCGTTCATTCTCATTTGTCTTTGGTGGGATTCATACTTCTGTTGTTTAAAGTTAAATCTCTTTTAATTGCAAAAAAGATGGAATGTGTGATGTGTTTTACAGATTCAGTCTTAATTAATGACTTCATCCATATGTACAGTCCCATCTGCTTATAAGCAGACTGGACGCAAATCACTGGGGTGGTTTTTGCAAAGAAAACTATTTCAACACAGTACGATGACCTATTTTGTGAAATGTAACTTCTCTGTGGTTGTATAATGACTAGCATTGGACCAAGTTGCACTGTAGGCAATAATGGCTTCCAGCTCCATATTTGGGGCAGGGAAAAGTACAATGTGACAATTTTATCTGTAAAGTATACGATAATGTGATAACTTTTGTTGCTATCCAAGCCAACAATGGTGATGAAAGCTTTGTGTTTTCATGAAATGAGGCATTCTATTTCCCAGTGATCTTCGCTAAGGCTTTGTTAAAGTGTGACCTTTATGAATATTATTCAATGGAAATTTAAAGAATTAAAATGTGCTAGATATTCTGAAAGGTCAGATGAATTAATAAACAAATTTTAGCTCTGTTCAAAATTCCAACACATTTATGTAACTTGAGAGGAAAATTTGGTAATTGAATAGAATGTATGGAACCAGATCAGTATTGCTAGAGAAGATGTCTGTCCTTCCTTGGTGCCCTCTGTGAAGTAATCAGAGATATGTGGAAAAGTGAAGGTATGAGTTTTCACATTTTAAGTCAAAAATACCTTGTAGACTTTAAATTTAGAATCCAAAATGAAATAGACAAGCTTAAACAAAAGGATTTTAGAGAAAAAAAATTCTTAAACTCATCTAGTTAGCTTCATTTTACAGATTAGGAAAACTAATGTTAAAAAAGAAAGAGGAAGTGACATTCGGAGGCTACATACCTAGCTAGTCGCAGAGCTGAGTTTAATACTTTCCCTCAGATCATCTGACTACTGGCCTACCCTTTTCCCCCATTGTATAATACTGCCTCAATTATGTTTCAATTGGGATCTAAAATACATCAAGCAACTACTGAAGGACTTTGCTGAGACCTGTCCATTTTGCTCATGGAAATTTTTGAAAATCTTGACATTTGTACTTGGAGAATTTATTGTTGCTAATATAGTGTAGACTTGGAGAGAGGAGATAAGTCCTAGTCCTGGATTTCTGCTAACAATCCATGTGGCCTTGCCCAAGTCATGATAACACTTTGGACCTGAGTACATTATCTATAACATAATGCTCATTATCTTCTTACCTCTTATTTCATCTAATGAGTATTATGAATTCCTCTCATATAAATGATCATATACTTTTTCTAAACTGAATATTTTGTCTTTGTAGAAAACAAACAAAAAACATATTCTCTGTCATATTTCAGCACTCCAATGATCTATGATTTCATTGGTGAAAGAACTTACAGATCTGAATTGCCTTCTGAACCTCATTTTTCTCATCTGCAAAACACAAGGAGAAGTAGAAGATTTTGAAGGTCTAGTCCACATCTAGATCACTTGAAACCAAATATGGGTTCTTACCTTGAAGTACAAGGATAATGAATAGATTTGAAGGAGGCCATGAACTTGATTGGAAAAAAGAAATATGCAATTTTATTTTCACTAATCTCTAATCAAAATTTTGCTGAATTGTTTTCCCGTGTTCCAATGGATAATACACTCTCAAGGAGGAAAATGATGGTGAATAAAAATAAATAGTGTCAATCAAATGCATTTATTTTAAAAAAGAAAGAGAAACATTCAAAATAAACTGTCAAGTACTATGCAAATATGAGGGATAATTATGATTAGATAATGTTATAATTTAAATAAGTATAAGAATTACATGTTTAAAAACAGAAATTTATTCTCCCCACAACTTTCATAAATGCATCTCTATTTCACAGATAAAGGAAATCTATACTTACATATTATTTAGTTCATGTATGATTTAGTCTAATATTAAATGTGCTCTTCTAAAAAGATATGTAAGTTTAGGTTCTTTTAGGCAACTAGTTTTATGGAAGGTGCTGATCTGTCTAGACCTAGGGAATTTCTACGGCAGGTTTGACTTCCTGTTAATGATACAATCACAGATCTGATTTAAAAAAAATACTTCAAAATGGAAAATTTGCCATTTCCTTTATGGGCATTGCTAATTTCCCCATTAAAATTCTATTATTTTCATCCTTGTAGTTACAGAATATCTTTCTCACACCACTACCATGACAAAAACATTTCTATTCATAATGGTACTCTTACATAAGCCATCCTCACCCTCATTTTGTATTTTTTCAATACAGATCTAGAAAAAAATGTCAAGCTAATGAGATATGTAGAAATGACAAAGCTGGGGGTAAGGGGTTCCTATCAGATCAATAATTTCCACTTCCCTTTTAATCCTAGATAAGGAAGTTATATGGCTTGACTTGGTAACACCTCCTCCTCTTAGCCCCTACCATTTTGTAAAAAGAGGCTCAGTCCATTAGAGTATAGCATTAATGAAGTCATGAACACAGAAGCAATCCCCCTGTGTGTCAGTTAGCCTGTCCATCTTCCATGTCTGTAGTTTGTACTCCTAGTCATGGTTCACATCATCTGTGATGTCCAGGGTAAGAGAGGCACCGAGGGAGACAATGAAGGTGGGTTGCGACATGCAGCGGCAGAGAAATTGTGAGCTGGGAGAGATATCGGAAATGATAGAACCACTGCATTAAAGATTAGGAAGGGATACCAAAAACCTGCAAGTCTGAACCATTACTATAATCTACGTTTCATAATGTTTTATATATATATATATATGTTATATGATATGTAATATAAAATATAAAATAAGTACATATATTATAATTTATAATTTCTAGATACATGGAAAATGGTTATCCAGCTTCTGCTTGAAGGGATCAGATGAAATGTGTGTAAACCCCAACCTCCCTAAGGCAGACCATTGGCCTTCTTGCAACTCTTTCTTCTGTTTTTCTAGGTGGAGCAACAGGAAAAGTGCTGGACCTAGAGTCAGAAAGATCTGAGTTCAAATATGACTACTGACACAAACCGTATAACCCTACTCAAGTCACTTGATCTTTGTCTGCGTCAGTTTACTCATTGCTAAAACACGAATGGTAATAGCAAGAATACTATTAATTAAAATGATAGCAATAACAATAATTGATTATTATGAGGCTCAAATTAAACAATATCTCTAAGCCACTCAGCACAATGCCTGACACATAGTAAGTGCTTCATGAATGCCTATTTGCTTTCCCATGTTCTTAGTTTGCACTCTTGACAATGGGTCACTATATTTGGGTCATCCAAGTTACCCTATCATTTTCACAATGAAGGACCCTTATCCACGATTATGTGCCCAAATTCTATATCCCACTATTGGGCAGGTGGAAAATCAAAACAGAAACAAAAAATTAGAGCCCATCTTAAGGTCCATCAGACTTATCTCACATGTGTGCATGTGCACACACACACACACACTATAAAAAGGAGAGCATGAAACAAGAAAAAATGGTCTTACCGACGATGCACTGCTAGTTTTTAATGTACTCTCCCAAGAGAAGAAACAAATCAGCTTTGTCATTGAACTTGCAGTAGTTGGCTCAGTTAAAAAAGACTGCTGATATTAATAGTTGAAAAAGGGATTTATAGGATGGCACATGGATTACAAGACAGACCTTTTAATTCTTAGACTCCAGAATCTTAACACATGAAACTTTAAAAGAAGTGGCTAAAATTACACAAGATGAAAATAAATACACTACTAATTTTTAAGCCTTTCTTGGTGTTTCTGTTTTTTGGACCAAAATTTTGGCTTAATTATAGAAATAAAATTCAGATAAATTTGTTTTTTGGGGGGGGAAAAGTGTAATCCACAAGAAAAACAAAAAACCATGAACCAAAGCACAGTAAAAGTAAAAATATATTTAGTTTGAGAGACCAAGGTGAAGTTCGTAGAACTCAGGGGCTGACTTTTTTATCTTGTATCCTTTTCCTAAGTCTCCTGTGTCATTACTAAAAATCACTGAATTATGTAGTTGGTCTTATCAAAATATTTTCATAATTTTATTTTTGTATTTTGTTTATTTTGGTTTAATTTTTGTTGTTTTCTTTGGTATGCAGTGGTAAGAAAATGAACAAAATAATTTGATCCTTTTCCCCCTGGAAAATAAACATACAGAGGGATCACAAAACTCTGATAATCAACATGGAGAGAGTATCCAGAACACTGGAGAAAGGTCATGGCAGGCTCTCATCCTAGCTAATGGAGATTTTGCAATAGTTGAAGTTTGTATGATTGTAAGATAAGTGTAGCAATAGCTAATATTCATTTGTCATTTAAGATTTTCAGTGTGTTTTGCATATATTTTATTATTTGAGTTTCTCAACAACTCAGAGATAAATGCTATTATTCCTGTTTACAGGTGTGAAAACTAAGGCATCAAAGATAGAGGGTAGAAAAAGGGCTTGGAGTAATCTTGTTCAAACTTTTTTTTTTCATTTTTATTGAATAGAAACCTAGAGTAAAGGTACTAAAGTCTCCTTAAAACATAAAACTTCTTTATACAACAATATTTTCATGTTTTACATGCAAAAGAGTCAAACACAGATGAGTTTGATGTCTTCCAATCTTAAGATATTTATTTTTTTATAAATTTATTTATTTAACTTTTTACATTCATTTTCACAAGGTTTTGGGTACCAAAATTTTCCCCCCATGTGTCCCCTCCCCCATCCCCAATACACTGAGCATTCTAATTACCCATATCACCAATCTGCCCTCTCTTCTTTCATCCCTCCCTTCCTTTACCCCATCTTCTCTTTTGTCCTGTAGGGACAGATAACTTTCTATTCCACATTACCTG
>JAQQSK010013609.1:0-11428 GCA_028658325.1 Potorous gilbertii
AATATCTCATTGGAAAAACAACTGACCTGGAAAATAGATCCAGGAGAGACAATTTAAAAATTATGGGACTACCTGAAAGCCATGATCAAAAAAGGAGCCTAGACATCATCCTTCATGAAATTATCAAGGAAAATTGCCCTGATATTCTAAAACCAAAGGGCAAAATAAGTATTCAAGGAGTCTATTGATCACCGCCTCAAAGAGATCCAAAAAGAGATACTCCTATGAACATTGTGGCCAAATTCCAGAGTTCCCAGGTCAAGGAAAAAATATTGCAAGCAGCTAGAAAGAAACAATTCCAGTACTGAGGAAATACAATCAGGATAACACAAGATCTAGCAGCTTCTACATTAATGATCGAAGGTCATGGAATAAGATATTCCAGAAGTCAAAGGAACTAGGTCTAAAACATGTCCATGTTCTTTTAGCCAGCAATACTAATTCCATGACTGTATTCCAAAGAGATCATAAAATGGAGAATTGACCCACATGTAGAAAAATATTTAAAGACGGTCCTTCTGTGGTGGCCAAGACTAGTAATTTAGGAGATGGTAATCAATTGAAGAGTGACTGAATAAGTTGTCATAGATGAGTGGAATGGAATAATTTTTCCATAACAAATTTTGAGCTGGTGGACTTCAAAAATACTTGGAGAGACTTACACTAACTGACACAGAGTGAAGTGAGCAGAATCTGGAGAATTCTTTACATGGTAAAAGTCATATTATGTGATGACTGACTTTGATATACAAAGCTCTTCCCAGCAATGTGATGATCTAAAACAACCCCAAAAGCCCATGATGGAAAATGCTTAACACATCTAGAGAAACAGATATGGAGTATAGATGGAGATCTAAGTTCTCTTTTATGCATTTCTTTTTTCTCTCTCTCTGGAACTTCCTCTGATTCATTCTAATTCTTCTATACGATATGACTAATATGAAAATATATTTAATAAGAATATATAGAGAGCTTACATCATAGTTTTATGTCATGTAATGGAGGAAGATAGGGGGTGAAGAAAACTAAAAATTGTGTAAGTAAATGCTGAAAACTAAATATAAATTAGAATGTTTTTAAAAAAACATATTCTGTTTTGGAGAACTTTCAGAGTTCATTGGAATTGTTGAAAGTGTCTAGTCTGCCTTTTTATTGCACATATGTCCCATACTTGCTTTAATGATATTCTTATTCAAAAAAATGAAGAAAAAAGTAAGGGGAAGTGTTATCCTGGAAGTGATATTGACCAATAAGGAGAAATGGGCGGCTATAGTAGAAATAATCAAAGGCTTGGAGATAAGTTGCCACTCAATCATAAAATTAGTAATAGAGATGATAGGAAACCAAGGAATCATATGAAATATATCTTAGATTCCTGGAGACCATATTTTACCGGGAGCAGATGAAGAATTAATGGGGCCGAATAGGTTAATATTATGAAAGGGAAGTAGACCCAAGAAGGATAACTCTAAAGAATAAAATTCTTAAGACAAAGATAAATTATTTTGATATAGAAAATAAATGAAAATTACCTAAGAGCACTAATGTTACTACACAAGGAATTCCTCTATCACTTTTTTTAAACACACATAGAAATACTACTAAAAGTACCCAGTTGCAAGAGATAGAATGAGAAATTCCATCTAAAGTAATTTGAACAATCTAAAATATTTCAGAATCTACTTGCCCAGACATACCCAGGAACGATGTGAATACAATTATAAAACACTTTCTACTCAAATAAAGTCACATCTAAACAATTAGAAAAATACCAATTGCTCATGGGTAGGTTGAGCCAATATGGTCAAAATAACAATTCTTCCTAAACTAATTTACTTATTCAGTATCATACCAACCAATCTACCAAAACATTTTTTGATAGAGTTACAAAAAAGTCAATAAAATTCATCTGCAAGAACAAAAGTCAAGAATGAAAAATCTAAAGAAAGTTTGTCTAGTGTGGCAACAATGTGATATTCATTATGCCTTCAATGACTTTGAATGTGCCAGAATAATTCTTAATCAAAAATATAACAGACTCTCCACATAGAAAACAGAAACAATATATTTATTCAAGAATCAGAAAGATGAATCTTAATACCATAAAGATAAATCAATCATAGCAACAAAGAAATCTGTACACATAAAACTCAAGGGGAGTGCCATCATCACCAAACTTTCCCCTTGTTAGGGCCTTCCCACAAATGAACACTCACAGATGACTGCCTGCTTCCTCTCCCTCCTTCTCCTCTTACTTCTGTGTCTAACTTCCTCCCAGCTCTACTCCACCCTTCCTGCTCCACGCCTTTCTACTCTACCCCTTTCTGCTTCACCTGTTGAGCAGGCTCCACCCAACACAAACTCTGTGACTCAGGTTTCCATGTGTCTCAAGAAGGTCACATACACCCATCAATGGATGGCAAAGGTCTTCTCATTTCACTGAAAATACAATAATTCCATTAAAAATACATTAAAAGGAGGGTGTAAGTCACAGTGAAGATGGAAAATGGAAGGAAGAACTTCTCTAACTCTCCCCCCATAGTTCATAAAATATCTGTAAACAAATTTTAAAGCAGCAGAAGTCCCCAAATGTCAGAATGAAACAGATTTCTAGTCCAAGACAGCCTGGAAGGCCAACAGGAAAGGTCTATCACATCAGGCTTGGAGCAGAGTGCAGCCCAGTCTGGGCTACATGGCAGAGACAGGACAGTAGCAGGCTTCGGGGATAGATTCAAGGGTAACAGTAGTAGTTCCCAGATTTCTCAACCCACAAACGCAAAAGACAGCTTTAAAGGTCAGTAAGCAAGTTTTTTCACCTGGATGAGAGGGACCTTGGTCTAGACCTGCAGCAGCAGTTTCCACTTTTGGAGGCCTCAGCCTAAAGACGCAGGGGGACCCGAGCAGCTGATCTGTTCTCAATCTCAGTCAGAGTCTTGGGAAGAAGAGGAGTGCTGGAGTGGCAGAACCAGTGTCTGAAAAGGAGAGAAAATTCTACTGGCTGTTCCAGGGCATAAAAGAATATGATTGTTCATATACTGGAGTGCAGGCTATTAGAGGAGTGAAGTCGTCTCCCCTGATTGTGCCACCTTGGAGGAACTGAGAACCTACAGGTCCCTAGAGATAACTCCACAAACTACTTCACCAAACCTATGAAGCCTGGGGTAATATACCCTCCACTTGACAAAGGACTCAAAAGTAAAGTAACTGACTGGGAAAATATCCCAAAATGGGAAAAAAATAAGACTATAAAAGGTTGTTTCCTTGATGAAAAGGTATTCTCTTCCATCCTTTCAGATGAGGAAGAGCAAAGCACACCATCAGAGGAAGAAACTAAGGTAAAAGTTTCTGCATCCAAAACCTCCAAATAAAAATGCAGTCCTCTCAGGCCTTGGAAGAGTTCAAAAAGGATTGTGAAAATCAAGAAAGACAGAAAAATTGGAAAGAGAAATGAGAGCGATGCAAGAAAATCATGAAAAACAAATCAACAGCATGCTAAAGGAGACGCCAGAAAATACTGAAGAAAGTAACACCTTCAAAAATAGACTAACCTAAATGGCAAAAGGAGTCCAGGAAAGCTAATGAGGAGAATGCTTTACAAAACAAAATTGGCCAAATGGAAGAGGAAATTTAAAAGCTCATTGAGGAAAATTATTCTTTAAACATTAGTATGGAGTAGACAGAAGCTGATGACCTTGTGAGAAACCAATAAATTATAAAACAAAACCAAAAGAATGAACAATAGAAGAGAGTGTGAAATATTTCATTGGAAAAGCAACTGACCATGAAAGTAGATCCAGGAGAGGTTATTTAAAAGTTATTCATCTACTTGTAAACCATGATCAAAAAAGAACCTACATATCATCTTCCAAGAAATCATCAAGGAAAACTTCCCTGATATTCTAGAACCAGTTGAAATAGAAATGGAAAGACTTCACCAATCACCTCCTGGAATAGATCCTAAAAGAAAAACTCCTAGGCATATAATAAGCAAATTACGGAGTTCCCAAGTCAAGGGGAAAATATTCCAAACAGCCAAAAAAGAAACAATTCAAGTACTGTGGAAATACAAGCAGAAAAACATAAGATTTAGCAGCTTCTACCCTAAGGGATCAAAGGGTTTGGAATATGATATTCCAGAGGTCAAAGGAGGTAGGATTAAAAACAGGCATCAACTGCCCACCAAAACTGAGTATACTACTTCAGGGAAAAAACGGAATTTCAATGAAAGAGAGAATTTCTAAGCATTCTTGCTGAACAGACCAGAAGTGAATAGAAAATTTGACTCTCAAATACAAGAAACAATAGAAATGTGAAAAGGTAAACAGGAAAGAGAAGACTTAAGGAAGTCATTAAGGTGAATTGTTTACATTTCTACATGGAAAAATGTTATTTGTAACTCATGAGAACTTTTTCAGTATTAGGGTGGTTAGAAGAAATATACATATACCTATGTAGGTATGTATGGGTATGTATGTATATGCATGTTTTATATATATATGTAGGTTTGTATGTGTATATGTGTATAAATATACATGGAGTTGAAAGGTGAGCTGAATATGAAGAGAGAATACAGAAAAAATAAAATTTACTATTTAATGAAATATACCAGGGTTGAGGGTAAGGAAGACATGGAAGATAGCAAATCATCTCACATAAAAGAGGCAAGAAGAAGATTTTACAATGGAGGGGAAGTGTGGGAGATGAAAGAAAATAAGTAAGTCTTACTCTCATGATATTTGACTTAAGGAAGGAATAACACACACTCAATTGGATATGAAAATCTATTTTACCCTGCAGGAAGGCAAGGGGAAAAGGATAGGAGAGGGTAGATAATTAAAGAAGCAGCAAATTGGGGAAAAGGACAATCAGAAGCAAACATTATTGTGGGAGGATAGTGAAGAGAGTAAATGGAATAGGATAGGAGAGAGGGAAATGTGGTTAGTCCTTTGCGACATAACAATTATGAAAGTGTTGTGCATTGTCACACATGTATGTGTGTCTATATTCAACTGCTTGTTTTCTCAATGAGGGTGGGTGGTAAATGAGGAAAGGGGAAGCTTTAATAATGAGTGTTACATGTTGGTTTAGCTTGCAACAACTGGAAAATAGGATACACAGGTAATTGGGTATAGAAATCTATTTTGTCCTACAGGAAATTAGAAGGTATGAAAGAAAGGGGCAATAATAGAAGGGAAAACAGACTGGAGAAAGGAGTGGATAGGGTCCATGATGTCCTGACGCAGTGGTGGGGAGTAATGGGGAAAAATTTTTGAATTCAAATTCTTGGGGGGTGAATTTTGAAGACTGAAAAATAAATCAATTATATATTAAAAAAAAAACCTTACCAATACATTTGATTCCAAGATGTTTCTTATCCATTATATACATCAATGGAGCAACTACTATCAACAGAACTTTACAACAATATAGCAGTGATAACACAAAATAAACCCATAAAACCATATTGTAGCTTTTCAGCACAAACAACCCGTAAGTCCCTCCTTGAACGAATGATGCTGCAAATTCCCTGGGATAAGGATATAAGTCTGTTCTTCTGTAGTTATTTTCTAACTAAATTGGAGATAGAGCTGTCCCTAGTAAATGAGTTCCCATTCCAGGGGCCATTTCTTTATCTGGCATCCAGAGTTTGGTTCATGCCACGTCCAGAGGTGACACGGCACAGTGTCAGTGGGTGACATCTGGCTTAAGTGATAAGAATCTATATAGGTGGAGCATGTTAAGCCTGCAGAGAAACAAATCTAGCAAACAAGATGAACACACACACGCAAAAATGAAAATGAGATAATAAGCAGAAGCAGGGTAAATATAGTATCAGCTGTACTTATGCAGTCCATGAACCCACTATCACAGCCTCATTCATTTTTGTTGACTGTTTTTTAATTTGCACTTTTTGCGTCATCATTCTGACTAGAGATATACTTATTTTAATCTAGACTGGTGCCTGGCCACTTTCCTATTTTCTCTGCAGGTGTGACAAAATTGGATGCAATGATTCAGGAGAATCTGTAGAAGAACTTCTTACTTCCCTATTCTGTCCAATATTAAGTCGTTTTTCTCTGTACATCGCATGTAGTTAACTAGTTGGAACACCATCCATTTTTCCAAAATCTACTCCTGTCCTTAGTAAGAGAAGTAAACAATTCTTTTCTTATCAATCTATTCTGCTTTGAATCTGCTGGCCATTTACTCTTCTCTCTTAAGGAAATTTATTTTTCTTCCCATTCCCCTAAGTCTCTTAACTCTGAAATCTTATCCAGAACCTGTGAAAGAGGTTGCCCTGTTTCCCCAAATAGTAGAGTCAAAACTAGGTGTTTTTAAGCAGGAGTCCTCACTATTGTATTCCTATGAGAAACCGTTAAAGGAGTATTATAGTAAGAATCAGCATCTCTAACCAAAACTGCAGCTTCATTACCTCCTCCTCTAACTTTTTCATTGTAAAGCCAATCAAGGCATCGCACCTGAGCACTACTGCTGTGAAGGATTTCAAGGATTTAATCATGTAGTATAATGAACTGTCTACTCATTCAGCAACAAACTAAACATTGTTTAATAAAGTAAAGCTTAACTTTCATAGCAACATCCTTAAGCAAAGTATATTATCTAATACACATATTGTCTCACAACACTCAGCACACTATATGGCATATAGCATATATCATTGCATTCCCAAACTCAGCGGGTCACATATTAGTGTCTTCCTAGCAGGACACAGCCTTAAGATCACAGAAAATATCACATGATCCATCTTTCGGTCACTGTAAGAACAATCTTCTTTATCAGTACACAGTTCAAGCAAAGTGCCCTCTCATCTGGACTGGAGGCAGACTTCCAAATGCCATGGCTTCTCCTCTGTGGGCCAACTGCTCCCATCTCTTCCCTGGGTTTGCATGCAGGCAGCTGTGTTCCTGCTCATGGAAACTGTTCCACTCCAAATTCTTCCTGCGTTTGCTTGATGGCAGGCTCCAGGGGCTCCTGCCTACAGCTTCTGTTTTGTAATAATAATTTTAAATGATGAGGTCTTTATCATTCATTGATAGGCCCACGTGGCCTGCCTGAGTGAAATGAGTCTGAGCGCCCTGGATCCTGTGGTGGGAGGAATTTTTTCAATGGGTGCAGCAAGAAGAGGCACAGCTGAGAGGAAGTTAAGTCTTTAGAGCATTCAGAGCCAGGAAGGATGCAGGCTGCTGACCACTGTGAGTGAAAGAGCTTGTTTGTGATTTTGTTTGAGTGCCTATGTTTTATTTTGTATACCCAAGTTGGTTTGTGGGAAGATCATTAGGGAGAAGGTTTGGGGATGGTTTTGTCTTCTGCACTGTTACCAATTATCAATAGTAACTGTTGTTTTTTCCCTTCCAACCTGATATCTTCTTTTCTTTGCCTCCTTAGAGGGGCTACACCCTGGCTACTTCTTAAAAAGGCTTATTCAATGAAGGGGTGTTACCTCACCCTAAGTGAGTTCCTGCATAGACCTTGATCTCTTTAGGACAAGGTCTCCCAGTGCATCCCGGGTCATCTCCAGTCATTCTGATGAATTTCTGGTCACTGGATTCAGATGACTCTGGAGGAGGGGTGAGGCTGATGACCCTGCACAGCTGTCTCTCACTCAAAATAAAGTCAAGTGCAAGTCATTTCATCATTTCTCTGATGGCATGGTCTTTTTTGGCAACAAAGGATGAACACAACCCTGCGTATATATTTTGGTTGCTGTAAAGGATTTTGCTTTCTGATGTCTGAATAAATATCTTACTGTTGTCTTCCACGTGAAGAGTCTGTTGTATTTAGCAACTCTGAAGTGTGCTGTGAAATTCATGGCTGCCTTAGGCACTGTGAATATTGCATTGGCTCTACATGTTTCTAGGAAAAGAAACCTTAACAAAGCTATAACAATATTTATGCATATTACCAGTTCCATCATTTCAATTCACTCATAAAAACCAACAGACAGGACTTGTGCCTGAGAAATTAACACAGAGCAACAGATAGGTCTACTGACATTACAAACATTTTTTCTGTTAGGCGTCCCCACAAGCAAGTTCCCCTAACCCTCTCACAGTTTCTTCTCTCATCTTTCCTTCTGACTGCTCTATCTACAATAATTTTATACTGTTTCTAATCAAATACTCTTGATTGATTCTATCAAAGGCAAGACTCAGAAAAGACATGTGATTGGCTAAAACTAAAACTGCAAAAGATCGTTCTTTGCTTACTGTTACACTCCTACAGTCCCTAAGTGAATACCAGGGTCTGTCTCCATTGTGTCACATAGAGTTTGTAGGATAAGATGCTGTTACACTCCTACAGTCCCTAAGTGAGTACAAGGGTCTGTCTCCACTGTGCCACATAGAGTCGGTAGGATAAGTTGCTGTTACACTCTTACAGTCCCTAAGTGAGTACCAGTGTCTATCTCCACTGTGCCACATAGAGTCGGTAGGATAAGATGAGTTTCAACCTTCTGCAGGTACAGCTAGCAGATTCATCCCATTGTGACCTCCTTGTACACAGTAATCCCTAAAAGTCTGCAGAACAAAAGCATTCTGATGAAAACCTACACATTTCAAGCAATCTGTGCTACCTGTCAATATTCCTCCAGTCCCTTCATCACTGATTCACAACATTCAAGACACTAACAATTCTCCTATCCTTCGGGGAAATCCACTTGTTATATCAGTGATGCCCTGATGAGTAAAATCCTGGATCATATCCCTAGATGCTTTGTGGCCACCATGGTTCTCCGGTTTTCTTCGTAATATTAGATGAAATTCAGGATTCTCATTAACCTGTCTCTCATTGTCCTTCTATGTATCCACCCATGTGTCTCAGTCCCAATCAAGCCCAGCCTGTGCAAAGGTGATATGTCCCTTCCTTTTACGAGTTTTTTGCTTCCTCTTAGCTAAATAAAGAATCTTGTTATTCTACTACCCAGGACCCCCATCTTGCTCTTCTAAAGGAAACCCCCAATACTGTGGCACAGAAAGATTCTCAGAAAAACTCGTTAACTCCTTTTCCATATGAACTTTCTCTTCAATCAACTTGTCTCTACTTTTACACATAAGGCTTATAAGAAACGTCCAAGTTTTTCTATACACCCCTACCAGTTCTTTCCCTGGTTCCAGGAATATTCCTTGCAAACATCTTTCCACATGTCTAGGCTCTCCCCTCCATATCCTCAAATTCCATTTTTCATAGAGCCCTAATTTGTTAACCCATTTCATCCTCCCAGCTCTGCTCTACCCTTCCTGATGCATCCCTGTAGTATTAATGTGGTATTCTCAGTGCCTATGGCAGCTGTGAGTATGAACAGGCAGCCTGGAGATGAAGACATCAGAGGTATCTGTAGTTACATGTGTTATGATGGTATTATTTAATATGAAGAAGTGTCTTAAATCACTTTTAGTTAGAAAAATCTAAGCTAAAACAATTCTGATATTCCATATTGCACTTTATGAGATTGCCTAATATGAAAGAAAAGGAAAATGATAAGTGCTGGAGAGGATGTGGGAAAATAGGGATAAAATGGTAGAGTTGTGAGCTCACTGAAAGCAATTTGGAATTATCACAAAAGTATGCATACCCTTTGATCCAACAACACCACTACTAGATGTGCATCCCAAAGAGATCATAGAAAAGGGAAAAGCATAGGTATACATACATACATACATATATATATATATATATATATATATATGCAAAATATTTATAGTAGTTATTCTCATAGTGGTAAATACTGGAAATTGGAGAATGTTTGAACAATTTGTATAATATGAATGTGGCATGTGAATGGAATACTATGTGCAATAAGAAATGATAAACAAACAGATTTTAGAAATGCCTAGAAAGACTTGCATGAACTGATGCAAAGGAAAATGAGCATAACTAGAAAAACATTGGTGATTATCACCCAGGAATGTCTTAACTCTTCTCAGCAAAAAATGATCCAAGACAATTACAATGGATTCATGATATAAAATGCTATCCACATCTAAATGCAGATCAAAGCGTAATTTGCATTTATTTTTTCATGTTTTTTTTCTTTTGATCTATTTCTTCTTTCACAACTGTGACTAATACAGGAACATGTTTTACCTAACTGCACATATATAACCTGTACCAAATTGCTTAACATTTTAAGAAGAAGGGACAGGAGGAAAGAAGGAAGAAAATTTTGGAACTCAAAATCCTATAAAATTGAATGCCAAATATTGTCTTTACATATAATTGGGAAAAATAAAATACCATTAGAACATATATAGACCTTTATAGTGAGTATATGTAAAAGAAGATAAATACGTAAGGTATATGAGTTCATGTAGGATGTCTTTATCCCCTTAGGTTTTAGAAATACTGCTGACAGGAGATAGTAATAGATATAATACAGGAGATAGTAATAGAAACAATCTTAGTTTGGATGGCTCAAGAAGAGAGGAGATAAGAGCATAAGAGCTGGGGAAGTAGACAAGTCCTGAGGACAGTGCAAGAATGGGCATTCTTTTCCCTAATCTCCAATGGGGTATGTAGTAGAATTATGTCGTCTCCTTTGTCCTCTGGTGGAACAAGGTCATGGAGCAAAAGCACAGAGATGGAATCAGGGTACAGATAAAGCCATTTGTTTCAACAGCTCCCTGAGATATAATAGAAGAAAAAAATGAGAAGATGATTTGGGGACATGTTATTTCCTATGCTCACCAGAGGCATGTAGGTGTTTCAGTGGGCCTGGAGTCAGGACGTCCTGAGTAGAAATCTGGACTCAGACTCTGAGTAGTGGTGTGACCCTGGGCAATCACTTAATCCTGTTTGCCTCAGTTTCCTCATTTGCAAAGTGAGCTGTAATATCTTTACCAAAAAAGAAGACATCTGAATATCAGGTCATGAAGAGTCAGAACAATAACAACAATGTCCGTATTGTGGTGTCAGATGATGACGACAACGGCTTACAGCGTGAGAAGGAGAAGAAGCCAGCTGCCAGGAGCGAGAAATCACCGGGTTCCATTCTGGAACTCCCAATAGATGTACTTCATATCTGGGATGAAAAGAAGGAGTTTAACATAGACAGTTTGGTGTTGTTTTTATTCCAGAACTGTGATTCCATGGGTGTAGTGAACTCTCCATTAGGGAACTTCCAACACTGAGAGGAATGGCAACAGTCATTGCACAACAGTCTACGTCAGAGCAGGGCTTCAATTGTGTTCTGCATCACTTTATTCAGTATTCTGTGCTGCATTGCCTACATGTCATGAGAAGGACCAAAACCAGGCTTGGCTTCTGAGGAAACTCAAAAGTTTATGAGTGAAAGAAAACACAAAGATTGGATGAAAACTCAAGAAAGGAAAAGAAACAAGGACACTCTCTCTCTTTCTCTCTATTATATATATATATATATATATATATATATATATATATATATATATAT
>JAQQSK010013610.1:0-11428 GCA_028658325.1 Potorous gilbertii
TTAGTCTTACACAACATGACTATTATCGAAGTCATTTGCAAAACTACACAGATATGGCCTATATTGAATTGCCTGCCTTCCCAAAGGGAATGGATAGGGAGGGAGGGATGGGGAGAAGTTGGAACTCAAAGTTTTAGGAACAATTGTCAAGTATTGTTCTTGCTACTAGGAAATAAGAAATACAGGTAATGGGGAATAGAAAGTTATCTGACACTATTGGACAAAAGAGAAGATGGGGACAAGGGAAGGGAGGGATAATAGAAGAGAGGGCAGATTGGTGATAGGGGAAATTAGAATGCTTGGTGTATTGGGGTCGGGGGCAGGGACAAATGGGGAGAAAAATTTGGAACCCAAAATTTTGTGAAAATGAATGTAAAAAGTTAAATAAATTAATTAAAATTAAAAAAAAATAAAAAGCCTACTCACACAGAATCAAAGCCTCTCTGAAATGATAAATGTATGAAGACAACTTAGGTCACCATATCTTGCCCTGTAAACTACCCTGTGTTTGGGAAGATCTCATTTATAGATGTTTGGTGCCACTGTATCTTTACTATATATGCTTGCTATAGTAGAGCTAAGTAAATCTTTTTTTGTTCACTTTGCAATGTCTTATGAATGTCATTTCATCCTAAAATCAAATTTGAACCAAGAGGGTGACAGTATCAGGCCCAAACCTAACACATACAAAATAATATAGATGAAAAGAAACAGAATCAGGACCACAACAAACCTTGGTTTTTTGGGTTTTTTTTTTAAAGGAGCAGAAAGACAATCTTACAGCTATGAATGGTCAAAAGAAATCAGAGAAGAACACAAAACAAAGAAGATAAAACTTTTGGTGTTTGGTTAAAGTTTCTATTATTTATTATTATTGCTAATAATAAATGTAAATATAAGTGATATTATTTATTAATACTATAATATTATTGCTAATATTATTCGTTATTTTTATTACTTAAATTTATTGACACTGTTCAATTTATCATAGCTACTGGCTATTTAGCTGAGATGTCTGAAGAAGGATTTATGATTTTGGCTAAGAAACCTGAAGAGAGATTCATAGCTATCTGCTGAGAAGCCTAAAGAGAGTTTCATATCCATTGGCTGAAATGAACTACATAGTATTCCCTGCCAAAGAGATTTAGTAGTAATCCACTCCAGTAAATGGAGGACTGAGTTACATATGGCCTTGAACAAGCACCTCAGCTGAAATAGAGAGGAGTTTGAAAAACTGTAGCCTCAGTGGATAGTGGAGGTGTATAGAAATCACAGTAAATGTTGTCTGGGATATGACTATGGCCAACATTAATTATCATCCTGAGTATGGAGCAAAAAAGCACAGGGCCTGAAGGAAAACAACACCTGGCAGGGGGGTAGATATTTCTGGGAAAAGAGGGGTATAATGACATCAGTAAAAGGCACGTCACATCAATAAGCTTTTACAGTTTTGCAGTACCAGGCAAGTGCTAAGCACTGGGAACACAAAGAAAGGCAATATAAAATGATAGAAGATAAAAGAGAAGCCATAAGATAGAATGAATATCATAAATATCAATATGAGTATTACTAGTAATAATGTATTAATAATTAAAATATTAAATTCAATAATATTGTATAATGATATAAACAAATTTGATAAATGAAATACATAGAAAAGAATAACAAAATATATAATGTTGTGCCATCAAAAGCATTAATCACCTCTTCCATGTGGGCCCTGGTCACAGATATTTCCTTTGCACAGGCTCCTTAGTCACTTGTGTTTTCTATATACCTATATAGTACACATATCTAATGAAAACACAGGGAATTCAGTGGGAAGTCCACTCTTCCCACTGAATGTTCTGATGTGAGACTGCATTCAAGGGTTACAGAATTACTTTGTTTACATTACTATTTAATTTTAAATTTTTTAATGACTGTGTCTCACGACTAACTAATAAAAGTAAAATATGTCATTTGAGGCTAATAGGATATGACTTGAAGAAGAATATGACCCACAAAATACCTAGACTCTGGGAGAACCCGGAGAGTTCAGAGGGTTCTTGTGAGTTATAATTATATACTTTTATATAAAAGTTAATAAATAAAAACCAATCTAATAAGCATTCAAATTTATACAACAGAATATGAGATTATTCTCTCTCACTCCAGTCAGCTATCAAAAAGTACATATCTGGACCATGCTATCACTCTCCTAACCCTACACCCCTACTCCACCGTTCAGTAAGTTCCAGGGGCTCCCTATTAGCTCCAAGAGCAAATATAAAATCTCTCTGGCATGTAATGTCCTTTATAAACTGTAGTGTTCAGGTTTCCTTCCAACAAAGGATGCTGATTTCTTTAGTCTTTGCTTTTCTTCTTTGCCTATGTATTAAAATGGGTCATTCAAACACCAAGGTAGGCCTTTGATGAGTTCAAAACAAGTAGTGATCTTTAGTAAAATTTCATAAAATGTTCCCTTTTTTAACCTGAATAACTTTGTATTAAGGGACAATTGTGATTTTTATCTGTAAATGTAACAATGTAAAAGACTGTGGCACACTAATTGTTTTGTTTTTTCTTATATGGCACTGAGGATTTTAGATTGTGGACATGTTCAAAACACATCACCTATTTGCTAATCATGGCAAATTTTTCAAATAGGGAGAATATAACCAGGGTCTGGTACAAGCCATAAGATAGAATGAATATCATAAATATCAATATAAGTATTATTAGTAATAATGTATTAATAATTAAAATATTAAACCCCATCACTTGGCTTAATTGATGCAACTTTCACACAGAAAAACCTGAAAGCCTGCTTCCAGGAGAGCAAGAAAAGTAACATTAAAAGACTATAAAGTCTTCTGTAACTGGTTCCAATAGGCTAACCACATGGAGAATGGGAGGCTTTTTTGATTATCTGTGAAGGACTTCAAAAAGTCTGGCAAGCTTCTGCCATCTCTGTCTTCCCTCAATCTGTTCATCTGTTCTGTTTATTGTCAGGTGGCATCCAGTGAGAGACCATGCTTGAAATGGAGAGAGACTGTGGGGACTTCTCCCTTTCAAGGTCACATGACTCTATGGAATGGGCCTCAGCTCCTGGACTCTACAATTGTTTTTGTCTGTTCTAGGTGAAGGCAGTGGCACCTTCTTGATCCTGTGTCCTTGTTTGAAAAGGTATCAGCACCAGTGTTCCAGAATCTAGAAGGCACAGTTTTGCAGTCAGTCCAGTATCAAACGACTCAAGGAGCAAAGAGTGACCTTCTGGACCCAAGCCAGTGAAAGCTGAGGCAAAGACTCATCTGCTGGAGAGAATTTGGTAAGGACAATGCTATGTAGGAACCAAGTCTTGGAAGGAGTAACTACGAAAGGAGACTAAGAAAGAATTGTTAGTCAAGCAAAAGGAAATCAAGAGAAAACAGCATCACAAAAACCCAGACAGGAAAGAGTATCTTGGAGGAAAGACCAATAGATCACCAATGTCAAAAGTTGCTATGATGCCAAAAAGGATGAGAAAAGGCTATCAGTTCTGGCAATTAAGAGATGAATGGTAACTTTAAAGACAGAAGTTTCAGTTGAGTGATAAGGAAGGCAAACTACAAAAGGGGTAAAAAACGAGAAAGAGAGAAAGTAGAAACAAAGAGTGTAAACATTTTATCTAGGAATTTAGTTGTGAAAGAGAAGAGAAATATGAAATAATAGCTTTAGAATATGTCTAGTCTAGTGAGGTTTAGGGATTTTTAATGATTTCCTTTATATAAGTTCTCCTAGTGCTTTTAAAAGTATGCTTCAAGTGGCAGCTTGGTGGCTCAACTGACAGAGCACCAGTCTTGAAGTCAGGAGGACCTGAATTCAAATTCAACCTCAGATACTAGATATTTACTAGCTTTGTGACCCTGGGCAAATCACTTAATCTCGACTGTCTCAAATCTGACACCCCACCCCAAAAAAATATGCTTCAATTTTCAAAAAACATCTCACACAGAAAATGAGCTAAAGCATTACGTTACAGAGAAAGTTATATTCTGTATTTGCATCAGCTAGCCATGGGAAATAGCTGATACAATTTGTGTTTTTAAATGAGAAAAAATTAATTTATTTTAAGCCTCAAAAGAATGAAAGATTATTTCTACTGCTTCTAGAAATAAATATAAATTCTTCTTTAAAAGTAAATAATCTTCAATATAAAAGACTAAATCATAAAACAATTTAATTTCAAGTTTCTTTTGGAGGGAGAAGGGAAAGGGAAAGAGGAGATAATCTGTTCCTGAAACATAATTGAAATCTAAAACTATGCAACTTTGGTTATATTTTGGGAAAACTCCTAAGGAGGCCCCTTTAACCCATTTTACCCCATTAGATTCATTTCCTTTAACAACATCTGAGAAGAGGTTACCAGAAATCGCTCTAATATGCTAATCAAGTGGCCTAACATTTAAGGAAACTGAACTGATTGGTTAGAAGCTGACAGAAGAGAAGGATAATCTTTTAGAATGACCTACAGTAGCACACTCTGATAAGTTACAACTAAAGACACTTCTGATTCCTGAGCTGACTCCTCCATTATCCCCTTATTTAACTCATCCCCTCATTCTCCTCCTTTAATATGGTGGTACCATCCCTAATTCCTCCAGGATTTCTCTCGGAGCCTGAGAGCCTATGTGGAAAAGGACTACAGACTCCATTCTTCCTTCCTTTTTTTGGACCTCTCAAAAAGTTCATAATCCTTTTTCAGATTTTCTAAGGATAGAGTAGCTACAAGAAGTAAGTAATAAAGGGGAACAGTTAAAAAATTATAAGGAATATTATATCTGGCATTTATTGGCTTTATTGCCTTAGTTTAAGGATATTTAGGCTTATTCAGAAAAAAAAAAACTACTCAAAGAGTATGGTATAGATGACAGAGTCAATGCTAGTGTGACATGCCTAGAAACTAGCCTTTTGACTCCCAATATTCAGCATTTAGCCCTTTGCTCACAACCATTTTCTAGAGACTTGTTTCAGAACACCTGAATTTGTTTGATCCCCTTAGCTCAAAGGCAACTAAAGCTAAGTAAAAACTGTGGATGCTCCATCTTTATTAGGATCCTGTGCAGAATGTTTTATAAACATTACTAATGCAACCAACCCACTTTCCTCTCTTCATGCTTATATATGTAAGTTTTACCTATTATAAAAGATATGTAACTAGTAATTTGTCTTCTCTCAAGTTATAATTTTTAAAAGGTGTACACTTTATATCCTTCATAGGATGTAAGATCCCCATGCAATTTTTGTAAAATTCAAGAGACACTGATGGGGTGCTGGGACCCGGACCCTAAATTTTTCCACACAACCCTGTCCCTGGCATCTCTCTGGAAGCATCTGATTCAGCCCAGTTCACCTAGATGCTCAATAGTCTTTTCACTGTGGCTCTCCAACACAGCTCAGACCTCTTAACTCCTTTCACTGTCTACACCTGGGCTCCCCAGGCTACTTACCCCTCCTTAATCCCAACCAAATCTCAGGCTTTTTTTTTATAGAAGTATCAGTCTCATGCCCATTAAGCTGCAGATTTACTAGGAATCTTGCCTGCTCCGTTGGCTGTTACAGTACAGCAGCTTGCTCCTACTGTTGTTACCATAAACCTTGCCACCCTGACTGAAAGAATGCTTGAGTGACTGAATTCACCCCTGTACCCTTACATTTAGGGGCTCCCAACACCCCAAACAGCAACACCTTTACAAAAATGATTCCAAAAAACAGCACTGTATTGCCATGAATTTCAGCCGTTGACGAGAAAACTAGGAGATCACCACCTTTCTTCCTGGCTTACAGAACCCACAAAATCTTCCCTCAATCTTTCTATGACCCTTGGAGATTAGGATAAGGATTTGGAACTGTGTCTTCTCCAGAAGATACACACAAGAAGGCTTTGGGAAGTGGTCACACAGAAAACTCTGTAAGGAGAGTGCTTAGCATTTTTCTTACAATTTTGCTTTGTATAATAAATCATGTAGAGAATGTAAGAAATAGGAGAGAAGACCAGGCAGGGGACAGGAAAAGGGGAGGGAAGGGGAAGCAAAGGAAGGCAAGGAAACAAATACTACATTTGATGTCAGAGGGGTGCATATTCCAGTTCTGATATTTACTACTTGTTTAGCCTTGGACAACTCACTTAACTTTTCTGGGCCTCATTTTCCTCATCTATAAAATTAAGGGGCTGTCCCAGATGACCTCCCAAGGTCCCTTCCACCTAGAAAGCTATAGGATCCTCTGATCCTAGGTAAATATGCAGAGTTCATTCTCTTTACCTATGCCCACACTTTTCTCTACCTGTTTCACTTCACTTTTTTTCTGACCCCCTATGAAGAAAAAAGGATATCTGAACTCAGGGCATGTGGTTACTATACATATACAGTAACAACAGATGACATCAATCAACAGTTGAAAAGAGAATTATCCTTTCACAAGCACTGGCTGGAAAGGTAAATGTAGTGACTCAATAGGGAAACAGGGATAGGGGAGTATGACCTAAGGAAGGCAGGGAAAGTCGACCAATTTTGCCAAGCACCCTAGTAGTAGCTCCAAAAAATCCTGGTGCCACCTCTGGCACTTGGCACTGTAAGCTGACAATGTCTGACATAAAGCAAAGTATCAACAGAACTGAAAATTAAAAGTATACACATTGATGAGCACAACACATCAACCATACACATACAAAGCACAGAATTCCTTAAGTTCCTTCCTTTATTTTTTAAAGCATTTCTAAATAGTTATATGGATGTATCTGAACTTTCTCCTTACAAGCAGAAAAAGTGCTTCCTCCCTAGACATGATATGAGACACCTCTTCGCTTTGCCTTCAATAGAGTATATTAACTTGACTGGTCTGCCATTTGCATTTACACTATCACATCACCCTGAAGCAACAGATATGTATTTAGTCATAAAAGATAATAAACCACAGAATCAGGGAAAATTAGGACAGTTATTTACAAATGTCCTCAAATTTAAGAATGAGAAAACTAAACCATTAAGTGATTTACCCAAATCACTGGCAAATCAGTGCCAGAACAAGGACCAAAGTTCAAGTCTCTTGAGTTCCAAGTTCAGTGTTTTTTTCCACTATACCAAGTCTTTTTATTACTTTCTACTATAAATCATGGAATAATATACAGAAAGCCAACATAACACTAATCACTTGGTGCTGAAAGGTCTATAGTATTTTCTAAGAATTTTGCAAATTTATAAACTTGGTAAATTTTTATAAAAATTTTTTTGTAAATTTTGTAAGACCAAAAAATTCTAACTCAGAATTATTTTAGATTCATAAAATTCAAAGCTGTAAGAAACCTTAGATATCATCTTATCCAACCACTTCATTTTGCAGATATAAGGAAACTGAGGAACAGAGAAGTAAAGCTAGACAAGTGCCTAAGGTCACACATATAACAAGGAACCAATGTAGGATTCAAACACAGGCCATCTTACTCCAAATCCATTGTCCTTTCCACTACCTCCTACCAATGACATAAAAAAAAAAAATAAGCATGTAACTACTGTCTCAATTTTGACCATCTACATATATCCAATACAAGGTAAGAAAGTACTAAGAGTTAAAATGGAGAATCTGTTGGTAAGTACTTGGAAAACAGTTCATCAAGTGAGCCTGTAAGCCTAAAGGAAATGGCAGAAATATATAAAAAATAAAATAAAATAAAATGAGAAAAATAATCCTATTACCTAAAACAGAAGACTACTGCTACTTTGTTGAATCACTGAGACCCAATCCATTGAAATATACTACAAGGACTGAGAATCTGAAGAACTAAAGTTAAATATCTAGGTATGAGAGAGATACATGCACAGATGTGGAAGCACCAACTTGCTTTACTTATTTCACAAGATAGTCTCAGGGGGGATACTTCTTTAACTTAATTCTCCAGAGGAAAAATGTTTTCTTCACCACTCTAAGATAACCTGTTCTAAAGCATTAATAATTATTTATCTTTTATTTTTACAAGCATTTATTTTCATTCCCTCCCATTAGGTTCCCTAATTGAACAACTTTTTTTAAAGAGAGGGAAAAAACTCTTCTAACAATTACACATAGTCGAGGCAGAGCCAAGATGGTGGAGTAGAAAGACACACATACTCTAGGCCTTCCTCCACAACCCTGTAAAGAATATATGTAAAGAAAGACTCTAAACAAATTGTAGAGCAGCAAAAGCCACAGAAAACAAAGTGGAGGAGATTTCCAGCCCAGGGTGACCTGGAAGCCTGAAGGGAAAGGTCTGTTGCACCAGACGCAGAGCAGAACACAGCCCAGTCTTGGCCACACGGCACTGGAAGTAGTAGGCCTCTGCCCCTCTAGAAGCAGCAGAAGTTTGCAGATCCCTCAACTCACAGGCACCAAAGGCAGCTTCAAATGTCAGTGAGAGGGTTTTTCCAACTTGACAAGAAGGTTCTCTCCTAGCCTCGGACCCAGGAACAGGTGGCAGAGGCAGTAGTAGCCAGGGTCCATTGTTTCATTGTTGGAGAGCTCAACTTAAAGACCCTGGGGGAATTGAGGAGCTGATATGAATCTCAACAGGGAACCAACCAGGGAGTAAACCCCTCTCCCTTGATTTGCCATCTTGAAGGAACTGAGATCTTACATGTCCCCAGAGTAGATCCTACTTTTGACAAAGGACCCAAAAGTCAAGTAACTGGTTGAGAAAATGTCCAAAAAAGAGGAAGAAAATAAGACTATAAAAGGTTACTTTCTTGGTGAACAGGTATTCTCTCCCATTCTTTCTGATGAGGAAGAATGATGTTTACTATCACAGGAAGACATGAAAGTCAAGGCTTCTGCATTCAAAACCTCCAAAATAAATATGCAATGGTCTCAGGCCAAGGGAGAGCTCAAAAAGGATTTTGAAAATCAAGTAAGAGAGGTAGAGGAAAAATTGGGAAGAGAAATGAGAGAGATGCAAGAAAAGCATGAAAAGCAAGTCAACAGCTTGCTAAAGGAGACTCAAAAATATGCTGAAGAAATTAACACCTTTAAAAATTGACTAACTCAAAAGGCAAAAGAGGCCCAAAAAAGTCAATAAGGAGAACAATGTTTTGAAGAGCAGAATTAGCCAAAATGGAAAAGGAGGTTCAAAAGCTCACTGAAGAAAACTAATGACTGTGAGAAACCAAGAAATTACAAAACAAAACCAAAAGAACGAAAAAATAGAAGACAATGTGAAATATCTCATTGGAAAAACAACTGAACTAGAAAATAGATCCAGGAGAGACAATGTAAAAATTATGGGACTACTTGAAAGCCAAAATGCAAAAAAGTGGCTAGACATCATCTTTCATGAAATTATCAAGGAAAACTGCCCTGATATTCTAGAACCAGAGGGGAAAAGAAGTATTGAAAGAATCCACCAATCACCTGCTGAAAAAGATCCAAAAACATAAACTCCTAGGACTATTGTAACCAAATTCCAGAGTTCCCAGGTCAAGGAGAAAATATTGCAAGTAGTCAGAAAGAAACAATTCAAGTACTGTGGAAATACAATCAGGATAACACAAGACCTAGCAGCTTCTACAGTAAGGGACCAAAGAGTTTGGAATATGATATTGCAGAAGTCAAACGAACTGGAGGAGGAGCCAAGATGGCAGAGTAGAAAGACTCACATATGCTAGCTCTGAACCCACAGCCCATAAATTACCTGTAAAGAGGAACTCCCAACAAATTCTGGAGCAGTGGAAGCAGCACAACAACAGAGTGGAGGAGATTTCTGTTCCAGAGAGACCTGAAAAACCGACACCAAAGGTCCATCGTGCACCGGACCTGGAGCAGAACCCAGCCCTGCCTTGGCCACGCGGCACCAAGAGGAGCAGAAACAACCAGGCTTCAGGGAAAGAATCTCCAGCGGCCACGAAGGTCCCTCAACCCACAGGCTCTACAGGTCTGTGAGAGAGCTTCTGGGCTGGCCAAGAGGGGAGTGGGGTGTCTCCAAAACTCAGGCTCCCTCGGGAGGCAGCAGCAGAGGCAGCAGAGGACAGGGGCTCCCAGAGCAGGCAGGAGCTCGGATCCATTGTTGAAGGTCTCCGCATAAACCCCCTGAGGGAACTGAGCCCTGTGTGGCAGACCTGAGCACCTGAATTTAAACTCACCCTGAATAGCAGCCCCGCCCCTCGCTGAAAGCCCTGAGGCTGGGAAGCAGCATTTGAATTTCAGACCCCAAGCACTAGCTGGGTGGATCTGGAGGCAAGGAGGGGGTGGAGAGGAATCTCAGAAGTCAAGTAACTGTCTGGGAAAATGCCCAGAAAAGGGAAAAAAAATAAGACCATAGAAGGTTACTTTCTTGGTCAACAGGTATTTCCTCCTTTCCTTCCAGATGAGGAAGAACAATGCTTAACCATCAGGTAAAGAAGTCAAAGGAACTAGTATTAAAACCAAGAATCACCTACTCAGCAAAACTGAGCATAATACTTCAGGGGGAAAAAATGGTCATTCAATGAAATAGAGGACTTTCAAGCATTCTTGATGAAAACATCAACGCTGAAAAGAAAATCTGACTTTCAAACACAAGAATCAAGAGAAGCATGGAAAGGTAAACAGGAAAGGGAAATCACACGGGGCTTACTAGAGTTGAACTGTTTACATTCCTACATGGAAAGATAATATTTGTAACTCTTGAAACTTTTCTCATTATCTGGGTACTTGGAGGGATTACAAACACACACACAGAGCACAAGGTAAGTTGAATAGGAAGGGATCATATCTAAAAAAATAAAATTAGGGAGTGAGAGAGGACTATATTGGGAGGAAAAAGAAAGAAATGGAATGGGGCAGATTATCTCTCATAGAAGAGGCAAGAAAAAGCTTTACCAATGGAGAGGAAAAGGGGAGAGGTGAGAGATGAAAAGTGAAGCTTACTCTCATCACATTTGGCTCAAGGAATGAATAATGGGCACACTCAATTTGGTACGAAAATCTATCTTACACTATAGTAAAGTAGAGGAGAAGGGGATAAGCAGAGTGAGGGAGAGGATGGAAGAGAGGGCAAATGGAGGGAGCAACTAGAAGTAAACATTCTTGAAGAGGGGCAAGGTCAAAAGAGAGAACGTAAGAAATGGGGACCAGGACAGGGTGGAGGGAAATATAGTTAGCTCCACACAACATGACTATTATGGAAGTCATTTGCAAAACTACACATATATAGCCTATATTGAATTGCTTGCCTTCTCAGTGGGGATGAGTGGGGAGGAAGGAAGTAAAAGAAGTTGGAACTCAAAGGTTTAGGAACAAATGTTGAGAATTGTTTTTGCATACAACTGAGAAATAAGAAATACAAGTAATGGGGTATAGAAATTTATCTTGCCCTATAGGACAAGAGAGAAGATGGGGATAAGGGAAGGGAGGGATGTTAGAAGGGAGGGCATATTGGTGGAAGGGGCAATCAGAATGCAAG
>JAQQSK010013611.1:0-11428 GCA_028658325.1 Potorous gilbertii
GCCCCCATTGCCCTTTTGTGGGGCAGCTCTGGATACAAGCATCTTACAAACTTTTCTGAGAATGGGGTTCTCAGAGAGCTTCACAAAGTCCATTATATAGGGTATTTCTATCCATTTTCATTTTTGGCAACAATATAACTCTTAACTATAAAAGAGTATTACATTGTAAGGTCCCCAAAATGGGCCATACTTCATGGTCCTCCAGGTGATACTGAGGCCAAACTGTGTTGCAAAAGAATACCAACTTTTTATTTTTAATTTCTTTAGAGAAGCTAAATTTTTTCCAGTTTTGTAAGAGACAACCCAAAGGAGAATTTGGGCTGGAAGTCCCTCGCTCTGTAAAGGAGGATGTGGGAGTAAGCCTTGAAAAAAGCAAGAAGAAAAAAAGTAACTGACTTTTCCCTAATTCCCTAGCCCCCAGGGAATTCAGAGATTTAGGCACACACTTCCCAATCCTCTATGCTTTGGAAAGTGTGGCCAGGTCCAGGGCCTCAAACATAGCCACTGGACCAACAACCTTGAGAGTGTCAGGTTGAGTGCAAGACAGGCTTCTAGCTGCCTGAACTACTGGAACCTGAGGCCAGGTCCGAATCTGCTTCCAAGGTGCTTGGAGATCGAGAAGGGCATAGGAGAGGGGGAGGCTTACATACCTTCCAGTCTTGGCAGAAGAATTTGAGATTAGGAGTTCTTTCTCCTCAAGGAACCAAAATGATAAGGTTCAGGGGTACTGGGGACCCCACAATATCAACACACCAGGCCCAGCTTGAATGAATTAGACACAAACCTTCTTAAAGCCAAAGAAAAACAAAGTTTATGAAAGATTTGCCACATTAGGTTGACTCTTAAGGAGCCTAAGCATTTATAACGCTTGTATTAACAAGTGGGCCAGATAGAATCCCAGCTCCGCAGAGTCTGAGCTGGATTGAATCGGAGCACCTTCATGGAGGTGAGATAGACCTTAAATACAGAAAACACTGAGGGAAGAATCCAGGTGCCACCAACTAGTCTGGGGCCCCAGAAATGTCTTGATGGGGCAATATGAGAATGACCAGTAGCCTAGGGTGAATACAGATAGACTCTAGGGGGGATCTTGATGGGACTGGCTGGTAATAGAACCAAAGGGAGGAATATCAAAAAAATAGAAGATAGGGAATATCTAGCCTGGGAGAAATGGAAGGAGAATCCAAGGTACCTCCCCCCAAAGGCCAGACATTCCCGAGGCCCTTCAGACAAATGGGACAAAAGCCCTCCTGATCCAAGGGAAAAGGGTCTTGGCTTGGGCTAATACCTCATCAGGAACAGCTGTAGATAAACAAGTTCTCACCTTGTCTGTCACCTAGCTGGTGATATACCTCTCTGGTGTTCATTGGGCTGCTGCCCTAAGAATAGACACCACTGGCCCAACAGTGCCAAATGTCCCAGGTTAGACATAGGATCATAGATTTAGAGCTAAAAGAAACCATAAAAGACACCTATGAGACCTCAAAAGGTTAAGTGACTTGCTCACAGTCACTCAGCTAGTACAGTCAGAGGTAGGCTTTGAATCCAGGTCTTTTAATTGTAGTATCAGTAAGCTTTCCACAAGGGAGGAAGGGAAGGAGAGAGAGAAAGAGAGAGAGAAAGAGAAAGAGAGACAGAAACAGAGAGAGACAGAGACAGAGATAGAGAGACAGAGACAGAGAGAAACAGAGACAGGGAGACAGAGAGAGAGATTGAGAGATTCCCTCATCCCCCCCAAAGAAGCAGCTCTTTCTCAGACAGGAAGGACCTGGAATCATAGTAGTTTGGTTTGCTATAAGATTTGCTCCAGGCATAAATGTTCCCTGCAGTTTGATCATTCTTGCTTCATTAGGAAAGAAACCCCTTGATGGAGTAAATGACTGTCATCATAAAGAAGAAACTATAGAGGACAAACATAAGGATGTCTTTCTGTTTCAATTCATTTCATTTCAGTAGGCATTTATTAAGTGCCTAATGTGGATAGACCACCAAGCCTAGAGTCAGGAAGACTCATCTTCTTGTGTTCAAGTTAGGCCTCAGATAATTACTAGCTATGTGACCCTGGACAAGTCACTAAATCCTGTTTGCCTCAGTTTCTTCATCTGCAAAATGACTTGGAGAAGGAAACAGCAAACCACCCCAATATCTCTGCCAAGAAAACCCCAAATGGGGTCATGAAAATTCAGACATGACTAAACAACTGAACAGCACACAAACAACACAAACTGTGCTAGGTTTTGGGGAGACACAGGTGATATAAAGCATAGTCCCTGTCCTTGAAGAGCTCAGTAAAAGCCACACACACTCAAATAAATATAATACAATACAAATTAGAATATGATAACATACATAAGAAAGGTCTCAGTGTTGCAGAAATTCAGAGAGATAATCCATATCTTTCGGAGGAGGGGAACCAGGAAGGCTTCATGGAGAAGGTGTCACCTGGAGAATTTCAAAAAACAGGTCTATAGAGATTGTATACTCTAGGCATGGGGTGACTGGGGAGGTGTAGAGGGCTGGGGCTGAGGTCAGGAAATAAACAGAGGAGTTCACAGAATCATAGTTTGCCTGAAATGTAGAATTACTGATGGATTGTCATGGGGAAAAGAGAGAAAAGCTCTACTTGATGTCAAGCCTCAAAATAAAGGAAGCTCTTGAATGTCAAGACAAGCTTTTCAGGTTCTATAGTAAGCAGTGAGCCCCTCCCCCTCCTCCCCCTCCCCGTCAAAGCTTGTTGGGCAGAGGAGCAGTGAAGAGACTTTGCCTCTTCTCCCCGCTTCTACCATTATTTCCTCATGACAGCTCCACCACATCTCCATAAATGTAGCAATGTGACAAGGATTAACACCTATTAGAGAGAAGAGGAAGTTGTTGTTACAAGGGAACAAGGAGAAGGCTTTATTGATTGCAACAATGTTGCAATTCACTCTTTTGAAAGATCCTCCATTATCTAGTCCTCCTTCCCCTCTCCAGCCCATGAGGTGAGCCAGTTTACCTTGACCTAACCCAGAACTTGGAGGCTAGCCAGTATATCGATCAAAGTCTGCTTATAGGTGAGTTAGGAGTGGCAAGCCTGGTAATTGGGAGACAAAGTAGAGTAACCGAAAAAGTCTATAGTGAAGCAGAAAAGGAACTTGCTTTTGACCCCTTAACATTAGCCAAAGGAAAAGAGAATTAAAATGACTACTACCCTGGCTGGGGAATTGAGTGCTCAGATCACAAGCTATTAGACCCAAAGGTCAGATTTGGTTCGATTCTGTTCATCCCTAGAGGGCGATTGAGAAAAGATGAAGATGCTAAGCAGATATCATTAGGTCTCTGACATTTGTCATGTCACAGAATTCTAGAACATCAGAGTCCCAAAGGACTTAGAAATCATCCAGTTCAGGGATGGGGAGCCTGAGGCCTCAAGGCCACATGTGGCCCTCTAGGTCCTCAAGTGCGACTCTTTAACTGAATCCAAATTTCAGGGAAAACTGAAATCCAAAGCATTGAAAAGACTTGCCCAAGGTCGAATAGGGAGAAGGGAGGAAGGAAAGAAGGTTTATATAGTGCCTACTATGTGTGGGGCACTGTGCCAAGTGCATTATAAATGCCTCATTTCATGCTCACAAGAACACTGCAAGGTAGATGCTATTATTAACCCCATTTTACAGTTGGGGAAATAGAGGCAAACAGATGTTAAGTGATTTTCACACACATCTATTAAGTATCTGAAACTGGATTTGAACTCAAATATTCCTGACTCCAACCTAACATTTTAATTCCTGATCCACCTAGTAAATGACAAAACCAGGATTCAAACCCAGGTCTTCTGCTTCCAAGTGCAAAGTTATTTCCCCTGATGTTTCCCCTAATATAAAAGACAGAATATAGTAGAATGTCTGAGAGCCAGGAGACCTGGGTTTTATGACAGGCCCTCTTACTGACTAAGTATTCTGAATAATACTGTCCTTTCCCTATGCTGCACAATGAAGAGATTGGATGAAAGATTTCAAAGGTCCTTTTTAACTCCCATATTCTAGCATTTAATGATTTCCTCTTCCCTAGCTGCTTCAAGGAGGCTTTATGGAAAATAATCAGGCAGAATCCAAGGCCAGGTACATTTGACACAAGTTTAGGGACACAAGTATGACATTACCATTGTTCTCCTGTTCCAAGCTTAGAAACGTTTCTCTTCTCAGGTTCTTGAGGAGAGTAGAGCTCACTGTAAAAAAAACGAACAAACCAAAAAAACCTTTTGTCTGATTCATCTTGTACACAATGTTCTCATCTCAGCCCCCTTCTCCCTGTGCCTGCTCCATGAGGCCACAACGCTCAGTGCTGGAGAGGTGTAACCCAAATTCAGAGTGTGACTTTTCTGACCTGCCTATAAGAAGCCAAGACAGGCCAGGGGGTGCCCTACTTGGCTTTGTGTAGGATCAGGAACATTGACTCCAGACCCCTAATAGCATCAGCCAATGGAGAGCATCCCACCCCCAAGCCAGAGGCTTCTAACATTTTGTAGTGGAGCTCTCAGGAACCAGAATTGTAAAGACTGGGCTATTGCCAGTCTCAGTCCTAAAAAAATGAACATTTGCCTAGGGCCAAAATAGAATTTTTGAGGCCAAATTAGAATCTGCTTAGGGGCCTAAGAAAGGTGGTGCTGAGATGGAGGAAAGATTTATTTAAAAAAAGAAAAGAAAGAAGGGAAGGAAGGAAGGGAGGGAGGGAGGAAGGAAGGAAGGAAGGAAGGAAGGAAGGAAGGAAGGAAGGAAGGAAGGAAGAACAGTTCAGAATACTCTCACCTATCTTCTTTTGGAACTGTGCTCAACAGCAGGATCTGTGTTTCCATTTGCTTGGGTAGGTGTTACAGGATAGACGTGTCCTTGTGATAACTTGCTACTAGTCTCCACTTTAGATGCAATGCTACTTAATATCTGTGTGACCGTAGACAAGTCATATAACTTCCCAATTCCTCATCTGCAATATAGTGGGGTGTACTAGTTGGCCTCTGCAATCTCTTCCAGTTCCAAATCTTGGATCCCATGACTTCTGTGATTTTAGGTAAATCACTCCCTGATCCCTAGCTTCCTCCTCTGTAAAAATAGGGCTCAGATTCCTTGATCTCTAAGATCCTTTCTACTTCAGAGTCCAAGTGTTTTTACTCCAACATTCTGTGATTTCCCTACCTCATCCCTGAATATTATATCCTTTGGTCTGTATGGAGGAGGAAAAAATCCAGAGAAGTGGACCTCAAAGACACAACCAGGAAAAATGGGCAGAAGTTGTAAAGAAGCAGATTTAGGTTGCATGTAAAGAAAAAATCATTCCCAATTCTTTCCACTGATCCTCATATGGTAAGATCTTAAAGTTTTTTCCTGCCCTACTAGGCTTTCCTCTGGCTATAGAGGGCTACTATGATTCCATGTTCTTGGACTCAGGTTGAGTCATTTCACTTCTGTCTGCCTCAGTTTCTTCATCTGAAAAATGGAGATAATTGTATCACCCACTTTCAGCCTTATAATGAGAATCAAATTAGATATTAGTAAAGTGATTAGCATAATTCCTGGCATATATATATATATATATAATAGGTACTCACTTGATTCCTTCCTTCCCATGCAATTCTCCCATGAAAGTTATGCCTCCAGAATCCTGGGAATCAATCCATCTAAAACCATCCATTAAATACTTGCTATGCCCCAGATATTATACTAGGTGTTGGATATTCAAATACAAGAATGAGGCAGGCCTTCAAGGACCTAGCATTCTGTTGGAAAAGGATGTATTCATCTAGCTCTGTATCCTAAAAACTTAGTGTAAAGTGCTGCTAGTGGTTTTATTTATCTCACATATGGAGGTTGGTGGGTAAGCATTTAGAGGAACATTTTTATAAAAAAATGATTTTTTTATTGATATCATTTATTAATCCATTACCCTTATTTCCCGGTGAGTCCTCCATCTCACTTCCAGTAAGCCATTCCTTATAACAAAGAAGAGAAAAGAGAAGGGAAAACAGTTCATCAAAACTAGCCAATGCATTAATAAAGTCTGGCATTATATGTAGTGTTTGATGTCCATGGTCCCCCATCTCTGCAAAGGGCAGGGAAGAGATTCTTCCTCATATTTCGTCTTCAGGGCCAACATTAGCCATTATAATTAGACAACCCAGTTTCAATTATTGTGTTTTTTTTTTACATTCACATTGTTGTGGACATTGTGTATACTATTTTCTTGGTTCTGCTTCCCTTTCTTTGCATCAATTAATGTGCTTTCTCATGCATCTTCATTTTCCAAAATAATTATCATAGATCTAGAGGTGGAAGAAACCCCAAAGGCACATTAATTCCATCTCCTCATTTCATACAAAAGAAAACTGAGGTACCTGGAGATTAAAGTGACTTGCTTATTTTTTATAGTATAGTAACATTCTATTCCATTCATACACCACAACTTGCTGAGCCATTTTCTGATCCGTGGGCATCTAATTTGTTTCCATTTCTTTGCTACTTTCAGGGAATTTTAAAAACTGGTTCTCCTTGCCTTGTCTAACTCTTCCCCTTCTCCTTTGCTTCCTCTCCTGAGAATTCTACAAATGATTTTAACTGTCCTTACTTTAAAACCAACAACCTGAGAAAAGAGCCAGTTAATTTCAGCTTGTTAATACCTTTGCAATAAATCTGACCTAGCAGTCAAGGGAAAAGAACCTGGGTGGACTCAGACTGGCCTTCAATTCTAGGATGAAACTGGTGACCAAGCAAGAAATGAAGTTTCTCCAATCCTGCTTTTCTATTTATTCCTGTCTGGTGAAGGTCATATAGATCTTCCCTTAAGGAATCCCCAACTCCTTCCCCTCACCCTCCCTGAAGAAATTCTTATTCAGAGGGGGAGACTCAATCCTTCATCTGAAGGAGTTTCCATCAAAGAAGAGAAGACCCAGACTTTATTTACCCTCAGGGAGCTCCCATTCTAATAAGGGAAAACACTGTGTCTGTGGTTTATAACTCCAATCAGATTAAATTTGCATAGCCTTAGTCCTTAGCTTTTTAAAGATCTGATAGGAAAAACAATAAAAATCTAATAGGGAAATACTGAGGCCTGCTTTCAGAGAGTGTCATGGAAGGAGGCTCCCATGAAGCTCATTTTTGGTGTCCTTCAATCCAACAGAGTGTTAGTTCTTTGAAAGCAAGGACACGCTTCATTTAGTTTATGTATCCCTCCCTGGTGCCTGGCCAAGTCCCTGATACATATTCCTAAATATTTTTAGTTGATTGATTAATTGATTGATTGATAGGGGAATATTTGGTTTCTGCCCCCAGTCTGGTAAAAGAGCTAGTCCAGTGCTCAGGCAACTACCTGTGTGACTTGAGAGGCTGTCCCTTCCCTCAGAATTCCAAGTCTGATGGGGAGGATAATCTGTGACCTCACAGTTTTCTCAGTCTTGGGGTCAGAGGGTTTCAGGAGGCACAGTGGCTTCCCTACTGGTGTTCCCTATGTGGTAAAAGAAAGAGACTTTGTCTTCAGGGAGCTCCCAGTCTTTTCCCTTTCACTCATCCCACATATCCGACCTGTTGCCTCACCTTGTGTCTTTTACCTCACCACATTTCTCATATGTGTCAACGTTTCTTTCCTAAGGTTCTCATAATTCTTGTTTCCAATCAGTCTCCCTACCAGCAGTCTCTCCCCACTCCAGTTCAACATTTGCTCAGCTACTAAAGTGATTTTCTGAAAACGTAGTTCCTCCATGACATCACCTTACTCAGTAAGGGCTCTTGATTACATCCAAGATCAAATATCAAGTCTGGGATGCGGCATTGAAAGTTCTTGCCTATTTGGCCCCTTCCTATATGCCAGCCTCCTTACATTTTTCTCCTCTGCCCTCACTCTATGAGCCAGCTAAATGAGCCTACTTATGATTCTGCACATACAGCTCTCACCTCCTCTTACTTACCTCCATGCCTTTGCATAGGCTGCCCCCATTTCCAGAATACTTCCCCTCCTTACCTGGCCTTTTTATTTTCCTAATTTATTCCTGCAAAATTTTGCTCAAATCTCACCCTCTCCAGGATTCTTTTCCTAATCTATCCCCCTACTCATCCACTACTATTACATTCCCCTATGAGATTACCTGCCATCTCCTGGAGAAATCATATTCCTTGTTTTTAATATGTTGTCTCCCCCATTAGAATGGAAATTCCTTAAGGGCAAAGGGTGTTTTTGCTTCTTTATCTTTGTGTGCCTAGAATTTAGCAAGTGCATGTCAAATTTAAGGGCTTAGTTAATTCTTATTGACAGATATTGAAACAGAGGTTCTAATAATTTGCTCAAGTTTGCAAAGCAAGGCTAAATAAGACCTCACCATACATGGATACGCATATTCTTATGTGTATATTTGTATGTGTTTATGCATACGTGTGGGCGCATTCACATGTATGTTGTGTTGCATATGTATTATATATGTGTATGTATAGGAGACAGCTAGATGGCTCAGTGAATAGAGCAGTGGGCCTGGAGTCAGAAGGATCTCAGTTTAAATCTAGTTTCAGACACTTACGAGCTGTGTGACCCTGGGTAAGTCATCTAATCTCTATATGCCTTAGAGAAGGAAATGGCAAATCACTCTAGTATCTTTGCCAAGAAAACCCCATGGACAGTATAGTCCACTGGGTCACAAAAGTGAGACTCAACTAAATGACCAAACACATAGATATAGATATAGATGCATAAATATGTATATGAGTGCATGCATATGTACATTGTACATGTATTACGTGTATCTATGTGTGTACACCTTTGTGTACCTATGTATCTATACTTATGTTGTGCATGTGTATGTATGGGCACATTATGTGTATATAAATAACTATGTATATGCACATATATGTAGGTATAACTATCATGTGTGAATACTATGTGGTATGTGTGTATGCATGTGTGTATATGCATATACATATGTACATCCCTAAATCTGATGAAAGGAAAAGTTAGTGAGAGTAGATGACAAAGTGGTATTACCAGTGATGCCAGTGAATAGGGAGAAGATAAAGGAACTGCAGTTAAATTCCAGGGAAATTCTCCAATAGAATCCTAGAATTTCAGTTGGAAGAAGTCTTCCCATTCATCTAGCTCAGGGGTTCTTAACCTCAGGTCCTTGAACTTGGTTTTTAAAAAATATTTTGAGAAATGGTTTCCCAATATCATTGGTTTGCTTTGTAATGCAATGTATTTTCTCTTATGTGTTTAAAAAATGAGCTTCTGAGGACTTAATCTATAGGCTTCTTCAGACCGCCTGTGAAAGAGGTCCATGACACAAAGAAGATGAAGAATCCCAGGGCTAGTCCAACCCCTTCATTTGACAGAGACTAAAATGGAAGCCCAGAGAAGGAGAGTGATTTTCCCAAAGTTGCACAGACACTTATTAGCAGAAACACTATGGGAATCTATCTGGGCTTTCTCCTTGCTCTGATATGATAGAGGAGGAGGGAATCTCTTCCACTTTCCTGCTAACGAAACTGCCTCATCCTGGACTTGGAGGTGGAATAGACAACCAATTAAAATTCACAATTTTAAAAGCTGTCAATTCAGTCTAGTGGATTAACATAATTCACAGATGGAAGCATTAACATTCTCCCTCCTTCACATTACTTGGGAAAACTTGCTGACATGTCTAAAATCGAAAATGTTATTAATACCTGAGGTGTCAGGGAAATACTCAAAGGAATACATTGAGCTGAGAGGAAAGCTAAAGTATAGGAGAATAAGACCAGGTTATCCCAAGTCGATGGAGGAAAAAAGTGGAGGAAGGGTTTTCTGGAGAGGAGATTGGCTAACAGTTGGAAAACCATCACATATTCCCCACAATGAATGGCCCCTTTGACAGCCAGGATGCCTGGATTAAAGCTGAGATCTGAGACTAACTTGGGGAAGATCATAGATTCCATTTTTGGAGTCAGACGACCTGAGGTTTTTTAAAAATTATTTTTATTTATTTTGTTAAATATTTGCCCTTGGAAAAAAAAACTCATTTTTAAAAAATTGATTTTGAAATTCTCCTCCTCCCTCACATCTGCTAACCCTCCTTGGGAAGGTAAGCAATTGATTTTGATTCTACATGTGAGGTCATGCAAAACATATTTCCAAATTAACCATATTGAGAAAAAACACAAATGAAATATAATAAAAATAAAGTTTAAAGAAGTATGTTTCAATCAGCATGCAGAGTTCATCAGTTCTCTTGCTGGAGGTGGATAAATTATTCATCACAGGTCCTTTGGAATTGGCTTGGCTCATTCTCTTGATCAGAGTAGGCTTCACAGTACAATATTGCTGTTACTGTATATAATGTTCTCCTAGTTCTGCTCACTTCACTTTGCATAAATTCATGTCATCCTAGGTTTTTCTGAAAGCATTCTGCTTGTCATTTCTTGTAGCACAGTATGTTCCAACATACTCATATACCACAACTTGTGTGGCCACTCCCCAATTGATGGGCATTCTGTCAGTTTCCAATTATTTCCCACCATAAAAAAGAGCTGCTATAAGTATTTTTGTACAAAGCTTTTCATTCCCATCTTCTTTGATCTCTCTGAGGTGCAAACCTAATAGAGGTATTGTTGGGTCAAAGGGTATGCCAGTATTATAGCCCTTTAGCACCAGTTCAAATTGTTCTCCAGAATAGTAGCAATAGTTCACAATTCCAACAACAATGCATCAGTGTCCCAGTTTTTCCACATCCCCTCCTTTTCTGTCATGTTAGATATGAGGCAGTACCACAGAGTTGTTTTAATTTGCATTTCTCTAATCAGTAGCTATTTAGAGTATGTTTTCGTGTGACGATTGATAACTCTGATTTCTTCTTCTGAAAACTGCCTATTCATATCATTTGACCATTTATTAACTGAGGAATGGCTCTTGTGTTTTTTTTTATAAATTTGGCTCAGTTTCCTATATATTTGAGAAATGACACCTTTATCAGAACAATTTGCTACAAAATGTTTTCCCAGATTCCTATTTTCCTTCTAATTTTGGCTGCATTCACTTTGTTTGTGCAAAAGCTTTTCAATTTCATGTAATCAAAATTATTTATTTTACTTCCTGTAATCTTTTTTCTCTCTTGATGGATCATAAACTCTTTTTTCCATTTAACCAATTCTTTTTAAGGTATTATTTTCTTTATTTTTTGTGCCTTTTTTTCCAAACTGTGAATTGTTTTTTTTTTCTCATTTTCTTCCTTTGCTTTCATTTTTACCTAATTTTCCTGTACCACTCTTATTTGATTGTGAAGATAATTTTTAGCTCTTCCAGCAATTCCTGTTGGGCTTGTATCTATTCACATTTTTATTTGAGGTTTTGCACATAGATGTTTCGACTTCATTGTCATCTGAGTTTGTGTCTTGACCTTCCCTGCCACCACAGTAGACTTTTATGGTCAAGTTCTTTTTTTTTT
>JAQQSK010013612.1:0-11427 GCA_028658325.1 Potorous gilbertii
GATGATAGAAGAGAGGGCAGATTGGTGATATGGGTAATTAGAATATCCAGTGTATTGGGCAGGGGGGAGTGGACAAAGGGGGAGAAAATTTTGGAACCCAAAATCTTGTGAAAATGAATGTAAAAAGTTAAATAAATTTATTAAAAAAAAAAAAAACCAAAATCCTGCCTGACACCTCCTTAAACATTCATTAAGGATTGTCCCAATTAAAGTTTTGGAGATGTAGGGATAAAACATATGGATAAGTACCTATTAAGTTTTTCTCAATTGCCTTTTTCAGTAATCTATGATATTTTCTAAGTATTTAATATCTTTTCCTTTCTCAAAAGCCTTGAGAATAATTCTTTTCACACCCGCAAAAGTGTCACCTCTAACATGGACTTACTCTGTGTTTACTTGATCTAATCTACCTATACTTTTCAATGGTTTTCTTCCCTGTCATTTCTATTTAACTATGAAGTACATTAGGGACTCTGTTCTTTGAGTTGCAATCTAGTGATTCCACTTTTTTGACAGAAGAGAATTTGCTATAATAATTCTTACAGATCTTTTCTTTTATTATTTGCTTGTTAGCCTCTTTCCAGTTTCATTTTAAAATATCCTTGGAATGATCTGGCACTAGAGTTTGGTGGGTTGGGTGAGGGAATGAGATGATGTGCTTGCTTTTTAATATAATTCTTATCCAGGAAACAAGAAAGATAGAAAGAAAGAAAAAAAAGAAAGAAAAAGGAAGGAAGGAATCAAGCAAGGAAGGAAGGAAGGGAAAAGGACTCTAGCTAGGTCCAGATTAGTGCAAATAATGAATTCCTTGAAGTGGTAATATATATTCAAATCTACACTATTTGCAGTTATAATAATGTAAAATATGGTAATTGATTCTAGTCCAATGGAATATACATTGTAAATTTAAATAATACTTCCACTTCAGGGAATTCCTTGCTCACACAAAATGGAACCTATCTGTATTTTTGCCAATAAAGAATAATCTACAATATGCCACAAGAAGGAATATTCCTAATTCAAATATTTTGAAATCTCCTTGTCTTTTTGTAAGAAGTATAATCAGGGAAGCCCATCCACCCACCCGTCAGTTCTGGATACCGAATATGCCAGGAGCTGGTTTCATTTCAGTATCCCATATACTTTATGTGGAACCAGATCCCTTCTAGCAATGCATTTGCCCTGTTCTTTTAATAAAAATAATGTCCAACAAGAGGTTTCTAGTTGGATTCCATGTGTCACCTTCTCTCTCACCTTAGTTTGGAGGAGCATAAATTGAAGCTTAATCAGAGGATTGGCCAATGCAACAAGTAAAAATGTCTAGTCTGTGAACCTTAACAGGTGTGGCCCCATGCCTTTAGTGCTCTCTTTTGTCCCTGCCTTTGGAACCTGCAGTTTTGAATTATATCAGAAACATTCTTCCTAACCCTGATAGAAATGATGATTGTACACATATGGGTGCTTGCCCATGTGAGCCGAAATCAGGAAGTCAAGATCCTTGTTGCCTTTTCTACTTTGTGTTTCTTTGTCTGAGAATAAAGTGACCCAAGAGTAATCTTGACAGATGCAGTTTAAGGGAGTGATTAGATCAGGAGTTAGGGAGCCCCGACGTTCTCAATTGGTACTAACAGAGCTTTAGTAGATACCCCAATAACTTCTCTACTTCCTATAGTATGTCCAAAAAGAGATGATTAACCATATATGGGTATATAATCTCAAATCTTCATCTGAGTTTCCAGAACCAAGTGACCTTAAGATAACTGAGTGGACAATGTGAGAGCTGAACCAAAGTTGAAATACCTTTTCAATAGTCTCTTCTGGCTTAGATCAGATCTATGTTGCATATCCAATACCTTTCAATTCTTCTTTTGGAGAAGATCTCAGACATAATCCAAGCCTAACATTACGTGCTTATTCCCTGGAAATTTAGGATAGAAAAATAGCCATATTCTGTGAGGAAAAGAATCTTATTCCTCTTCACAAAGGCCAGGCTCTCCCAGGACTGAAACTAACCCATATATATATAGCCAGAAGTTTCTGTAGATTTCAGTACCAGATGTGTTATTTGTATCCCCAGAGGCAAAGCACAGCACCCTGTATAAAATGTGCACTTAATGAATGCTTGTTGAATTTCGAACATTCAAAAGGTTCAAACAATTCACACAGAGTTGAAAAAAGCTACATAAAAATTGGTGGCAAATTGAGTGTGAATCTTTGAAATTGCTTTTATTGGTGACTGGAGAAACCTAGTGATTTGGATTAAATTGAAGATTTTTGGGGGAGACTGATTTGCCCTCCCTGAATTCAAGAAGCAAGGCAAAGCAAACAGCTAAATGTCTAGAAAGCTATACTTACCTGGCACAAATAATGGAGAATGTCATTACAGTCGGCTTTCTAAATTTAGGTTCTTGTGTTCAACAAGAGATGCCAGATGGTCCCCAATGATAGCAGTGCTAATAAGAGTAGTTCTTAACAATTGTGCTTTTCAGAAATTCCTGTCTTACTCACTGGGGGAAGTCAAAGGACTGATGTCTCATGCCTTGGAGGAGTTTAAGAAATCTCTATCATGTTCTTCTTAACTACTAAGCTAGCAAACGTAAGTCTGGTACTTAAGTAGGTATTAATATAGGTCAGAGCACACTGTATTATAGAGTTGAGGCAGAAGAAATTGGTGACACATAGACTTAGAGTCATAACATCATTGATTTTGAGTTTGAAGAGACCTCAGAGGAATCACAGCCAATGCAATATTTTGGAACAATGAACAATGAGGACCTGAGGCTAAGAACAATCTAGGAACAAATATTATCCCTAGAACGGATGCTTGGTTTTAATTCAGTTCTAACCAGTCACCCTGAATATTAAAGTGAAATTATGCCACCTTCTGGATCTCAGTTAACTCACTTGGGTAATGATAATTAGGACAAAACCTCTCATAGATTTTGATTAGCTTATATATTCATATAAAGGGTCCAGAAATGAAGCTAAGTAGACAATAGAGACAATTATGTTACAGGGCCTGGAACTGTCTCTTTAGGCTTTTTTTTTTCCCATTCATCCACCCATATGGAGAAAGGTAAGAGAATTAAGTTTTGGAAACCTGGGGAATGCTGAATCCCAAGGTTCTTTTGGCAGTTATTGGTTAAATAACCACTTTAAGAAAAAAAAATAAAGACTATCTTTGCCTAGCAAGAGAGTGGTAAAGACCAGAAAGCAGAAAACTAGCAGAGCAGTGGATTTTTGTGGTTCAGATTGTTCCTGGAGGGAGCAAGGTATTCAAGGCATATAATCCAGAGTTGTGGTTTGCCTTGGGAAAGAAAGTTTTTCAACTCATTTGTCTTCCTGCCAGCTTTTTTAAAGATATATTGTATTCTAAATTTATGTAATAAGACAAGCATTTCTATATAGTATAATAAAAAAGGATTACACGTGAAACCTCAAATCTATTATGTGCAATTTGCTATTCATTTCAAATGTATAATAAAGCTGTCTTGTAAATTTCTCTTTTTTGTTTTCTTCCCTCTACTTTAGAAATGGATACCATTAAACCCAAAAGGTATATGTATATAAAATTATTCTATATGTGCTTTTATTTATCAGTTCTTTTTTGGATGTAGACAGCTTAAAAATCTGCCAGGTTTTTAGAATCATGCAGCTACTTTCCTAAGTTGGTGGGAAAGTGTGACCTAGGTTTATGAGTTAAGGGTGATATTTTGACTGTTACTATTTTTGATTTATCATTAAATAAATATTTAATGTTTAAAAATTAATGATAATTTACTTACTGACAAACTGGTAGGATCTCAAAAGCTATAGCTATGAATAGAATGTATCCTCCCCCTTCACAATAGAGTTACCCTCTAGGATCTTGAAATAACTTGAGGAATAGCTATGCTTTGATCGCTCCTGTCTAGGAAACCAGTAACTACCGGTATGAATGTAAGTTGTATGAACCAAGTCAACCCAGAGAGTGATAATGGCATGGAATTGCACTGTGGCCTATGGGGGCTACACATGGATAGCTAGAGTTCATATGCCTTATTGATTATAAAATTAATACTTAATGAATTAATCAGTTAACCCCTTTCTCTTCCCATTCCCACTGAATCTCAAAGGCATTACCCTTTCTTTTACCACCTCAAATGTCATTCAAACTTTAGTTCCAGTTGCTCATCCTGGTCGTCTGCCTTCTTTCTATCATTAGCAGGCATAGATTAGGCATGCATATACTTACACAAAATTTTAAGTGTCAGGGATGAAGTTGGGGAGGGAGGCTGTCCATTTCCTAATAATAACACTTGATCAGCAGTGACATTCTCTCCTCTAATAACATTGACCTTTCCAACAATTCAGCACTCTTATGATTTGTGTTTTGTGACTCCTTCTTTGTCTTATAAATGCCCGAGAAAACCTGTATTTCAACCTCATAGATGAAATACCCTTACTCCTTTCATGTTCTTACCTCCCCTTGCATCATCCTTGACATAATATGCTTGAAATGGTATTTTTTCAGAGGTTCCACATTTTATAAGATAAAGCTAACAAAGATATTGCAAATGCAATATAAGATCCTCCACTTCTCAGCCTTGGACCTAGGTCAACCCCTTCCTAATCTATGTTCAATTTAACCTCCTAGACCGGAGTTTAACTCTCTGGTCACAGAAATAATAATAGTGATGATGGTTGACTCTGCTCCCCATCTATAGCTCTACCTGATTTCAATTCCATGGAACAAGATGCCTCCACTCTGGGTAGCCTTGATACCTGTTCCCCTCCCGTTTCCTGTCTTCTTTCTGTGTGTAGTTTTGTTTTCATTAGATTGTAAGTTCCTTGAGGGTAGAGACTGAATTTTTTTCTTATTTATAACCCCAGTGCTAGTGCAGTATCCAGCACAAAGTAGGAATTTAATAAATGTTTATTGAATTAAGTATACCCCTTTATTATTTGCAAAATGCTTTACAAATATCAATGGTTTGAGGATCCATTGGATCCTTCACACAGCTTTGAGAGGTAGGTACTATTATTCCCATTTTATAGATGAGGAAACTGAGACAGGTAGAAGTGGCATGACTTTCCCCGGGTCACAGGCTTAATAGATATCTGAAACAGAATTTTAACCCATGTTTTCCTGACTCTGGATCCAAAACTATCCTTAGGGCAACCTAGTTACCTCCATAACAAGAGAGAGAACTGAATACATTACTATAAAAAAAGTATTGCTTGAAGGAATTGGAGATAGATTAAGAAGAAAACAAATGTTGGGGAGAGGTAGCTATCTGCCTTCAAATACTTGATGATATACAAATGGAAAAAGGACCCACATGTACAAAAATATTTATACCAACTCTTTTTGTGGTGGCAAGGAATTGGAAATTGAGGGGATGCTTATCAGTTGGGGAATGGTTAAATAAGCTGTGGTATAGGAATGCAATGGAATACTATTGTGCTATAAGAAATGATGAGCAGGAAGACTTCAGAAAAACCTGGAAAGAATTCAGTGAACTGATGCTGAGTGCACTGAGCAGAACCAGGAGAACGTTGTACACAGTAACAGCCGCAATGTGTGATCACTAACTTTGATAGACTTTTCTCTTCTTATCAGTGCAAGAATCAGTAAGAAAATAGTTTCAATATTAATATATGCAGAACCTATATCAAATTGCACACTGTCTTGGGGGTGAGGGACAGTAAATTCGGAACTCAAAATCTTTGGAAGTAAATGTTGAAAACTAAAAATAAATAAATATTTTAAAATAGAAAAAAATGCTTGATGATATAAGGATAAAGGATTAGATTTATTATTCTTGACTCTGGGAACAGAACCAGAAGCATTTGGCTATTGTACAAAGGTGTATTGGGGTTCCACATATGGAAAAGCTTACTAGCAATTAGAGGTATTTAAGAAGGAATAAATTAGGGTAACTAGGTGGTTCATTGGATAGAGTGTTGGGCTTGGAGAGGAAGACTCATCTTCCTAGTTCAAATACAACCTCAGACACTTCCTAGCTGTGTGATCCTGGGCAAGTCACTTAGCCTTGTTGCCTCAGTTTCCTCATCTGTAAAATGAACTGGATTACTCTAGTATCTTTGACAAGGAAACCCAAATGGGGTCATGAAAATTTGGACAAAATTGAATAACAGAAAGGGAAAACTTTCCCCATGAGGTAGTGAATTCCTTTTCATTGGAGGTCTTCATGTGCATGCTAGATGATCACTGTTTAGGAATGTTGAAAAGGGAACTCATGTTCATGTTTGGGTTGCACTTGATGATCCTCTGAGGTCATTTCCAAGTCTTAGTTGTGTGATTTTATGACATCATCAAGTAATAAACAGGAGTTAGGAGAAAATGCAATTTAAGGATATGGAATCCCAACAGCTGGAAGAACAACTTGCTATGGAATTCTCTCCATGTATCTTGATGCTTTTTCCCTTTAAGTCTTCCTTTGTTTTCCTATGAACAATTCACTTTGCTTCCTCCTGTTGGCATGAAGAAAATCCTGTGTCCCATGACCTTCAGGAGTTGGCAATTTTCTCAGCTCTCTACATCATGGAGAAGTAGCAACAGAATGCAATGAGACAACTGACCTTTGAGAATACCTATCAGAAGCCATTGTGGTCATGATTCTTCCCCTTGGATGAATTTGTCAGCTCTACCTGGGGGATGATAGTGATAGAACAGCTAGTGTCAGCAGGTGTATTTGATCTCTGGACCAGCCATAATCATCTCAGTGTAAATGTGGCCTCTGAAAAAAGAGATAAATTGGTGTTCGATATTCCACCATGGAAAATGAAAAATTTTTCTGTTCAGTAACAAGCACTGGGTAGCAACCATTGTTCATCTTGAGCAACCACACTCTAATAAATCTTTATCTACTCTGAAGATAAGTGGGAGGGTGGCAGCAGCTTCAGCATTTATTCTCTCTTGGCAGCCGCCTCCTTTTTACTGGTTTTAGTGTATTTATTTTCAAAGTCAAAATACATTTGATCCACCCAAATAGTTCCTTATTTCAGGACCAATGCATCTTCTTGAAATTTGTCTGCATCCATTGACTCCAAATCGTCTAATGAGTATTTTCTGGCACAGTTGCAGAAAATACTGCAACTATTATGTTGCAGTATTATGTGTTGTTTATTTGTTTTTCACAAGAAAGATCTGTGCTTACAAAGTCAATCAAAAAGCCTGAATTAAGTGCCTACTATGTGCCAAGCACTTTGCTAAATATGGAATCGTTTGGTTACAAAAACAATGTCTTCTTTTGCCTTTCTCCACTTTTCATTGAAAATAGAAGGGAGTTATAAATGGTTTATGAGTATGTCTATATGATCCAGGATTTGCTCATGGCTGTATGGGTAGAAACTTATAAAATGTATGTAGTGGAGAAAGTAGCCAATTCATTTAATGATCTATACTAGCCAAAATAAATCAGGTTTTCAGTTCGGAATTTAACAAAATAAATTAGCTGATGAATCTAATTCTTCATGAACCTATTGCCTAATTAAAATATTGGACATTTCTTATCTATCATGATGTATGACATAGATAAAATGCCAAAAAACTAGATCTCATTTGGAGTAGGATTACTGTGAGGGATAGGGGGAGGACTGAGGAAAACAGATATTTTGAGCATTTTTGGTGACTTTTAATAAAACCTTCTGATTATAATGATGCAAACCCAAGTCCCTTATGAATCAATATCAGCAATCTCTAGGTATATGCTAGAACTATTCTGAATTGGAAAGTTACCTTTTATATTGTAGAGCAGCTTATAAAACACCCATGTGATTCATTGGGTTAGTCCATGAGTAAGACTCTTACATGCAAATGTAATTGAAAAAACAGTTAATGTAGCAGAAACAAATGCCAACTCTTAAACAAAGATTTGACAGGGACAACAGAGACAGAAGCAGAGATTTAGGGCTTGTAGGGACCATAGAGGTTATTTAGGTCACCTCCTTTGATTTTTTTAGCAGAGGATACTGAGACCCAGGGAGCTCAAGTTACTTACCCAAGGTCACAGAGGTTATTTGTGGAAAAGAAACATCTTTAACCCAGATCCTCTGACTCCAGATCCAGTGTTCTTCGCACTGTAGTAAGCATCCTAGAGAGAAAATATATCCTCATCCTAAAAAGAGAGGAGCGTGTCATGCTGGAGGTCAGTTCACTGATGTCTAATAAATTAATTTTAAGGTTTTTGTGTGCTCATGTTTTTAACCTGACTGTGATTTCATTGGTGATGGGAACTCTCTATAAGGAAATTCCATCTACCAATGGAAATCAGCCACTACTTCACAATTTTTAATCTTAGAGTTAGAAATAGACAAGTAGTAGTCTAGGTGGCGCACTGAGCAGCAGACCTAGAGTCAGAAAGACTCATTTCCGTGAGTTCAGATCTTGCCTCAGATATTTACTGTTACCCTGAACAAGTCATTTAACCCTGTTTGCCTCAGTTTCCTCATCTGTAAAATGAACTGAGAAGGAAACAGTGAACCAAGTATCTTTGTGGAGAAAACCCCACATAGCGTTTATAAAGAATTGGCCACAACTCAACAAAGAAGATACAGTAAACCTTGTGAAAGGACAGAGGTAACTACCCTTAGTTTAGAGAATATGGACACCTTTCTACTTTAATAGAGAAATTGAAAATAAAATAGAGAGAAAAATGAACTTGTATCCCTCATTGTGTGCCCCCAAAAAATGTCCAAGAATGGAACAGGAATAAGAATCTGAGGACTGCTCTGATTCCTGAGCAGTGTTCAATCCAATTTAATCCAAAAAGCGCCTATAATTAAGCATCTATATATGGTGCACTAAGCTAAGCATTGGGGATATTAATAACAATTTTTTTAAAATCCCTGCTCTCTAAAAGTTTATATATCACTAAGATATGCATATGGACCTAGAGTTAGGAAGATCTTGCTTCACAACCAGCTTCACACATTTACTAACCATGTAATTCTAAATAAATCCCTTGATCCCTGTCTCAGTTACCTCATCTGTAAAATGGGGATAGTAATGGTCCCTACCTCCCAGGAACGTTATGAGGATCAAAGGCCATACTATTTATAAAGTACTTTGCAAACATTAAAATATTATATAAAAGATATTATTTTATTCATTATTATCATTTTATCAGTCTAGCCAGAGAAATCAACCACATACAATGTCTATTTGCTTTTACACTGATGAATAGGAGAGCACTGAAAAATTATTTCTCCAGCTGTTATCTTCTCCTTCTATAGTGTATGCCCTCACCTCCACCAACTTGAAGCAACCTGAATGACCCCATCAAAACAGGAAAGAGTCTGAGGTTCTCTTGTACACATGTTGACTATGATTCACTCATACTAAAGTGTTACCTTTATGGATTTTTTTATGCTCATCAGTCCAGGGGTTCTTAATTATTTTTGGTCATGGACCTCTTTGGCAATGTGGTAAAACCAACAGCCTTCTCAAGATCATATTTTCTTGCCTATATTAATAATTGAAGGAAAATGTAAATGCCACTTAGGTGTTAATAAAAATAAAGATGTATTTTTTTCCCATCCAAGATGACAGACTCTTTGAAAGCTATCCACAGACTTCCTTTTTAAAACTTCTGTAATAAAGAAATGAAGGAACTTGTCTCCCTTTGAGGCAGTATCCAACACTTGGAAGGAGATATCTAAGTGCTATTTGAAGGAGAGATAGGGGAGTTTTCCCAGTGTCTTCCAATCATGCTACATCTGAAGCTGGCCCAGCTTTTAATTGTTTCATAGTGCTTTGGTATAGGCCAGAAAAGATGAGCATAGGTCTCTTGTCATCTCCCTCAGATCAACATCTTGTCCCCAAAGAAGTTGAACCAGGCAATAAAAATAAAAGGCCTATGCCCTAAGAAATTTCTGGGGATGAGGAAGTATGCATGCATCTTAGGAACTAGGTGACACGAACCAGGTAAGATCCACAGGGACCATCCAACTCGGGTGTTCTCCAGAACTATGGAGATAGAGGCAACACTGAGACAGTAATCTTTCTTTGGAAGAAGGAAGTGTTTAATAGTTGAAAGAAGACCAGCACCGGAGTCAGAGAGCCTACGTTCAAATCCTACTTTGAATCATTTCTGTCCGTGTGACACTGAACAGACTCCTGAGCCTCTAGTTACTTATATGTAAAATATGAGGGTTGAATGGACACTTGATGCTCTAGGTTGATGAATTCATGTTCTTATAACACAGGGCTGCCTGCCCCAACCTTGGTATGAGCAAGTTGTTCAGTTTTAAAGGGATGTTAAGAGATATTGAAATTTTGAAAGAAATAATTCCTAATCAAGTTAGTATCGATTGTCCTGATGATTTATTTTAGCTTGAAAGGTCCAATTCAGATAACTTCTAGATTTAGAGATATATAATCACTGTAGTCAGAGACTAACTTTCTCATTTTTTTGCCAAGCTGAGTCCCTGTAGCTGAGCTGAGTTGGAATGAACATTTCCTCATTTCTCAGGTAGAATGTACCCTCTGTATCCAATTAAGTTTCCCTCTGTGTTTAGCCTTGTGTTCAGTTAAGTTACTGTTTCAACCACACTTAAGCACAGCAACAAGATATTTCAGGTGGCTCAACAATTCCTTGATAGACCGATTGACATGATATATTGACCAATAAATAATATGATGAATTATCCTCCTCTGAAATGCCCCATTATGCCGCTGACACCCCAAATATTGGCAATAGTATCTAATTACACTAAGAATTTAGGGTTAAAATTTTCCAGGATGTAACTAGCCTAACCACAAGTCAAGTGACCTGTCTCATCCAATCAAAATAGGTTCAAAACAAGTTTCTCAAGACTGCCATTTCTCAGTTCCTTACTACTCCAGAAATGAAGCTCTGCAAACCTCCTCTTTGACTACTGAAGAGTTATTGACCTTAAATGTTTGCAATAGTACCTTTACTAATAAATTGATCATGTTCAGAATTTTGTGCCTTGGTTTCTCTCTTTTACAGAATTTTATTCTGACAATTTACAGTTTAAGTGAAAATAACACTACATTTAGCTGCAAGAAACTGGCTTCCAAGCCTAGATCTGCCAGCATGCCATTCTTTTTGACTTAGAACAAGCCATACCCCACCCCTCATTCAGCATCAGGATCTTTATAAGTAGGAAAAGGTGATAGCTAGAGTTCTGATCCTGAAGTCAAGAAGACCTGAGTTCAAATCCTGAATGAGAGAGTTAATAGCTGTGTAACTGGGTGATTCACTTAACTTTTCCCAGATTCAGGGTCTTCATCTGCAAAATGGGGCTAATGATATCACCTACCTCACATGGTTATGAGGATTAAATAAACAAACCAATAAAATGCTTGGCCAATATTAAATCCTTGTATCTGGTGGTGTATACACATTTATAATGAAGATGAGGACTGATAATGATTGATGATGGTGACAATGATAA
>JAQQSK010013613.1:0-11427 GCA_028658325.1 Potorous gilbertii
AGAGGCAATTGAAATAACTAGTGAGCAAAAAAAAAAAAAAATGAAACCAACCCTCTAAGGTCCAGATGAGGTAAAATTGTTGACATTTTTCTGCAGGAGTTTTCTGGTCTGGTAGAAGGAATTATCTGGAAGATGTGAGAACATTCTATAATTTTAGGTAAATATTACTATAGAAGTTCTTACATTTATTAGAAATAGCTGAATTGACTTTGTAGATTGTAGAGAGAAGCATCCCTGCCAAAAAATAAAATTCATCTTGGAAGTCAAGGGAGATTTCTAAAGTAAAGATAGTGAAAACAAGACAGTATCCCATGGGAATCATTTTCGGTCTTTCATTTATTCAGTTTAGATTCCTCCTGGTAATCTTTCCCCTAATATTCATGTAGTCATTATGTATATCGTATTGCCTGGTTTTCATCAATTTCTAGAAATATTTCCAGATTTCTTTAAATTCTTCACATTCATCATTTATTACTGCCCCATAAGACTTCATTACATTCATATACCACCACTTATTTCCTCATTCCCCAACTGATGGGCACTATTGGTTTTAGTTTTTGCTACCGCAGGTATTGTAAACATTTGGGTACATGTCTTTGGAGCATCAGGTCTTTTTTTGTCCCCTTTGAGCCATACGTCCAATAGTGGGATCAATGGGGCAAAGGATAGGAACAGTTTAGTTCCTTTTTTGGCCTAATTCCAAACCGTGATCAAGAATGACTGGTATAAGTCACAGCTTTACCAACAATATATTAGTGTGCTTGTCTTCCCACACTAAATACAACTTAAGAAAGAGAGTTCACCATAATGCATTACTATTCTGTCCTGAAGGAGATCCGTGTATGGTTATTTGTGTTCATTAAAAACGCAGCTGCCTGCGGCTTTCTGGGGCTCTAAGACTACCTGACTGTACATTTCAGGGACTCCAGATGACTGGGTGTGTGTGAGTTCCTGATTGTGGGTGGATGTCTGTGTTTGAGTGACTGCAGAAGCCCTGAGGGAGCTGCCCAGGCATGTGGGTGAGAATAGCAGCTCAGCCACCCACCGAGGTTCCCAGTGACTAAGTAGTTTCAGTCAGGGTTTCCAGAGTCCTAGGCAAAGCCTCAGGCACTCAAAGGAGCTGCTATAATACCTGGAATAATAGTTTCATGAGCGTGAGAATGGGGTGAGAAGACCTGCCTCATAAGCACACGTGTATGATATTTCAGTCAGACTCTCTCCTGAGGACCACATGGAACAGACAGCAGGCTGTGACCCACGCAACTCTCCTCAGGAGTGGAACCCAGCAAGAGCCCAAAAGGAAAGAAGGTTCTGCCCTCAGATGAAAAGGAGCCTTTCTAGTGAAAAGGGACCCCAGGACTGTGTCCTCTGGCATTTATGGGACCTTAAAAGTCTCAGGGGGTGTGTAGAGAACAGTGATTTGAGACAATGTAATCAATCAGCCAATTTAGAACTTATATGCCAGTCACTGGACTAAGGAAACAACCCCTGCCCTCAAGGAGCTTCTGTTCTAATGGAGCAGACAAAGGCATCTAAGTACAACAAACCCCCACACATGCAGTGTAAGTTTAGCAATGCCAGAGGGAAGGCACTTATCCTGAGATGAGGGTGAGGTTAGGGTAGGGAAGGCTTCTGGAAGAAAGTGGGATTTGAGCTGAGTCTTGAAGGAAGATTAGAATGAACCACTTCTGGACAACTCAGAATTTGTTCTTTCTGAAAAGTGACTTTTTGGGTAGAAGACTGAAAAGAATATTTTAAAAATTGACTTTTTAATACCTTTAGTTTTTGCTTCACAGTCTCCCATGATATGTCTTCCCTATACTTTCCCCATCCTCAGTTGACTGTGTAGCTTTCTATGTTTCCACCCTAAATATTCACATGGACTATATGTGCCCAACCTGTGGTGGAGCATTCCGAGCTCACATTGGCCTGATCAACCACAGTCAGACACACTGAAATTTTACTTTATCATGGTGATGTCATTTTGGCCCTCTTCGAGAACGAAGGACAACAACATTCTATGTCTATCTCTCTCTCCGCACCACTGAACCCCTTTGCTGGAAGGAAGAGGAAGAAATGTTTCATTTTCAGAATTTGTTCTTGAAGGAAATTGCCAATATTGTACTAGGGAGGCAACTTTAGTTCAACTCAAGCACCATATTTCCAGAAATTTTTCAGAGTCCCCTAATGTTCCCTAGATGGACTGCTATGGACATCACAATGCCCTGGAAAGAGCAAAAGATTGGTCATCAGAAGACCTAGGAGCAATCTCAGTTGTGTGACCTTGGTCAAGTCACATAACCTCTAGACTGACGTGTCCATAACTGTGTGTGTGTTATGAGTGGGACTTAAAAAGAGACCTTTTTCAACATAATGATATTGATAAACATAATCGTTAAGTAGCTAGAGCCCTGGTCTTGGTATCATCAAGCTCTAGATGAAAGTTCCACCTAGGACACTCATAGCTGACCCCATCTTATCACCTCTCATTGCCCCAGGTAACTAACTCTCCAAGGCTAAGGGGCCGATGTGCCTTGGTGGAGGTTTTGATCCAGGAAGTGCCTTCACCACCACAGATCCAGATACACCAAACCAGAGGCTGGTGTATATGTTATATATATAGTGTATATCACTGTATGTATTATACATGATTACATGTATAATATATATTATATACTATATGTTACTATAAGATCATTTGGAACCTCTCCAGAACTCTGAATTCTTACAGTGCCTTTTAAGTGAATTTGACCTAGTTACTGTCCTACTCTGGGAAGCCACTGTCTTCTTTTGTTGCATGAATGAAATTTTGAGATTAAAAAGCATTCCAAGGCTCTTTGGGAAACTATAGGCCAGGAAGGAATAGGGAAATAAAATGGGCGTCACCCTGAACAGGTTTCAGGTGGAGCAGACTCACAGGAAGGGAAGGGAGGGGGATTTGAGTTTTTATCCTAGGAAGCCCCAGTCTCTTGGATTTGTAGGGGTGGAGCTGAGATCTCAGTTTCGGTCTGGTATGTCTTTCACAACTCATAAAGTCGTTTGAAGCTTTATGAAAACATCTCCAACAAATGAGATCCCTCTGGCATTTTAGGCTCCAATCAGTTCTTGCATGAAACACATGTCATTAATTTCCCCCCAGGGCCCTTGAGAAATTTATAATTATACCTTGGCTCCTTCCTTACTGTAATAGGAGAAGGGCTGTGGGAAAATGTGAATTAACCTTGAATTCAGCCTGTCTTTCATCAGTGACGTCCAGATGTGACTTAGAGAAAGAGAAAGTTTAAGAAGACACTTGGCTAGATTGACAGTTGGCGGTGGGGTGGGGGCTTGAGGCTGTTTTCAGTAGGATAGGGAAGGGCTAAATGCTTTGAAATTGTCCCAGCTATTAGCTTGGGGGTGAGGTCACAGTGGTTCGGTTGTCTGTCTTTCTAAGGCTCAGAAAAATAGTTCTGCAATCCTTGAGCACTAGAATGAGACATGTCCCCTACTCCAATGTCATTGTCTTAGAGAGACCTGGGCCCCACTATATAGCTTAAAATTTTATCTACCTTTAAATTATAGGAATAATACATTATGCTGATTTTATTACTTTCTTCTAAGAAAGCAAGCTTGGTCAAAAACCTATTTGGAAAAGAATATGTAAGGATTCATTTAAAAGTAATTGATATTTTCATTTTCCATCATTTCAGGTGGTGATTAAAATAAACTGTTCATTATCATTTTTCCTACTAGGCTAGTTTTTTCCTGCAAAGACACCGAATCCACCCTCTAGACATGCCAGCAGGGATAAGACTGCCATCCAGGAGGTAGAGAGAGGTAGAGCAACAGGAAAGTTAGCATGGTCTGGATGCCCCATGAAAAATACGTGATGACAAAAATAGATTTTGAATTCAGGACCACTTATAGTGAATTTGTATTTTACTAATCACAATGTCATCTGCATACGTTTGAACAATGCTATCGCATCTTTATCTCACCAACACAGGGAAGTTAGGGGACGCTGCATTCAGAGATACCTAAGGGATATCAAGGGCGGCGTATTAGATAGAGCCTAGTGCCCTCATGAGGAAGATGTGGGTTCAGATTGGGCTTCAGGAGCTTACTAGCTGTGAAACCTGGGCAGGTCACAGAACCTTTTGTCTGTTGCAGTTACTGGGGGTAAGAGGAGCATTTATTTCCCATTGTTGTTGTGAGGATGAAATGAGGTAGTGTTTGAAAGTGCTCAGCAAAGTGGTTGTCACATAGCAGGTACTTCATCAATGTTTACCTATTGATTGTTTATTAATTGCTTAGCAGAGTCTGGAATTTAGTAGGTATCTTCCTGCACTAAACTAAACCAATATCAGTCCACCTAAACGAATGCTATATGTATCCTTGATAAATATCCTTTCCATACTATTGCTTAGTAAACTTTGTGAAAGAGCTCATATTTCATTTCATTCATATCCAGAGCCTGAACCACTGAACTAGTCTGAGTCAGGTCTGACGGAAGACAATTGTCTTTGGTTTCTGAGAAGTTCATTCTAAGGTGGGGAAGCTGCCATCCTCCTAGGTCATTCGTGGTGTTGAAGTGTAGTTGGGTAAAGCCTCAGGCTGACAGAGCTATGACCAAAGGTCTTAACTTTGTCTTTCAGGTATGTTACATCTGACATTTGTACCTGTGATATTCGCAGTCACTGCCTGGTACTAACTGGATGATCTCTCCCTGGTTCATAAGACAGGGAGCTATTTTCTCCTGCAATCCGAAGCTGCTGCCAGCAGATGGTGATAAGGTGCTTCACTCATGTGGTCTACAGCACTCATTTTAGTCTGAAGTCTAAATAATGACTACGATTTGCTTTTTTGGGAGGATGGGGTACAGGAAATATTACTTGAAATTCACACAACTAAATAAAAGATATACTTAAAAAGGGTCAGTGAGGTGGCTTGGTGGATAGAATGCTCAGTATGAAGTCAGGAAGATTCCTCTTCCTGAGTTCCAACACAACCTGAGACACTTAGTGGCTGTGTGACCCTGGGCAAATCACTTAACCCTTGTTGCCTCAGTTTCCTCATCTGTAAAATGAATTGAAGAAGGAAATGGCAAGCCACTCCAGGTTCTTTGCCAAAAAACCCCACATAGAGTTACAAGCATCAGACATGACTAAAATAACTGAACTATAACAACTTAAAAAGCAAGTTTTTAAAAGAAACAAATACTTGGATACACTTAGATTTTAAATAGAATGTAGGCTCATTGAGGGCAGGGACTGTTTCAATTTTGTTTTTGTTCTTCCAGCACCTGGAATAGAGCTTGATACACATAATAGGTGTATTGAAAAAGCTTGCTGACTTCCAGGGGCAAAGCCAATACAGAGGAATAAAGCACTGAGTTGAGCTCTCCCAAATTTCTCCTTCAAACACTCTTGAAATAACATCTCAAACTGAATTTTGGAGTGGCAGAGCAGTAACAACAAAAAATTCATATTTATTTATTTAGGAGTTCAGAAAAAGAGATCTGTGATGGGTAGGGTGGGGTGGGGTCTGACCAGAAGCCCACATAGATGAAACACCGGAAGTAAGAACAGGTAGTGGTGACAGAAGCAATAGAAGCTTCCAGAACTTTCAAGAGGACCTGACAACTGGTCAGAAAGAAATTACATGGGACCTCTGTGCTAGCACTGGACACAGAATCAGACTCTGTTTGGCAACTACATTGCCTAAACCCATTTCTGGGACATAGTTCAATGGTGAAGAGGAGCACTTTTGTTCAAGAAGGAGGAGTAAGTCCTGAGAGGCAGTAGTGCTTTTGGTCATGAGGGATCAGGGACCCTGAGGAACAGTATCACTTCCAGGTTCTGAGGAGCAATATATATTGCAATCTGAAGGAATCCAGAAAGGAATCCTTCCTGAATAAGGACCAGCATGCAGACCAAGATAGCAATGACCACACCTCTCCCCAGATCACAACACCTTGGAAGCACCAAAAACTTCCAAATCCTCAGAACTAGCTCTGAAAACAGCAATGCAAAAAAGCATGAAGCTTGACACAGTGCCCCACCTCTACATCAGTAATAAAGCCCAGCTTTAACATAAAGTTCCACATCAAGAAATCATGTGGAAAAATGACCAAACAAAAACAAAAGAACCTGACCATAAAAATCTACTATGATGTATCAGCAAGGATGCTGCCATACACAGGAGAGCCTGCTGTACAGGTTCCTAGATCTACTTTTTTAAAAGGAAAGGCAACTTTTGAGGGGTCAAAAACCACTTTAATCAAGCACACATATCATTCACTTAGTTCAGGGGAAAAAGTCAGCACCTTGAACTTCAGAGAAAATACAAACGGAGAAAAAAGACCAAAAGACAGGGATTCCAACTGTCTTACCATAAGCAATACATACATCACAGATCAGCAGACAGATCCAACTATCTGACCATTACATATATACATCCTTACCAGAGAGAAAAACACCAACATCTGGGTTTTCAAAGCAGGGGGCTCTTTAGCAGCTACCCAGAGTCTTGTCTGGCCAAACAAACACTTCCAATGAGTAAGCCCCAAAGTAAAACCTCACCTCAGAGTATATATACACTTTTCAGAGCCAGAGGACATCATAACCCTTGAGAACCAGTGCCTCATTAGAAATTAGGAAAATGTGTGGGTCTTCCTACAAAACAAATCTCTAATCAAGCTTCCCTTAATGGGCAGGCCCATTAATGTGTGGGTTAAGATCTTTAACTCTCATTAATATAATTAACATTACATATGATAAAAGAGTAGATCAAGACACAGACTCAAAAGAAGACAATGAAGTCAAAATAGCTACAAACAGAGCTTCAAAGAAAAATGGGAATTGGGCACAAAACCCAAAAGAATTCCTGGAAGAGTTAAAAAATAATTCTCAAAATCAAATGAGGCTGGTAGAGTAAAAATTAGGTAAATGAATAAAAGCAAAGGAAGAAAATTATGAAAAGACAATTAACAGCTTGGTAAAAGAGGCACAAAAATACTGAGGAAATAACACCTTAAAAAATTGTCCAGGGGGTAGAGCCAAGATGGAGTAGAAAGACCCATATACTCTAGCGTCTCCCCCATAGCCCACAAAATACCAGTAAAAAATTACTCTCAACAAATTCTAGAGCAACAGAATCCACAGAGCAACAGAGCAAAAGAGGTTTCCAGCCAAAGGCTGACAGGAAAGGTCTATCTCATGGGATACTGAGTGGAGCGGAGTCCAGCCCTGGTCACATGGCACTGGGAGGAAGAGGACCTGAACAGGCCTGCACGGCAGAGTTCCTAGCAGGGATGGTCTCAGATCCCTCAACCCACAAGCAACAAAGAAAGCTCCAAAAGTCAGTGTGGGAGGGCTTTCCCAGCTGGATAAGAGGGGAACGGGGTACCTCCAGCAATAGCCCCAGGTGATGGCAGCAGCAGCAGACTGCAGGTAGCTATGGTAGCCAGGAAGCAACCTGGATCCATTATCCAGGCAGCTCAGCTTAAAGCCTCTGGCAGTAGGGAGCAGCTGATCTAAACCTCAGCCTTGAACATGGTACTAGGAAGAGGAGGGGCAATAGGACCATCCTCCTGACAAAGGATTCAGAAGTCAAGTAACTGGCTGGGAAAATGCCCTAAAAAAATAAGACCATAGAAGGTTACTTTCTTGGTGAACAAGTGTCTCTCCTCCCATCCTTTCATATGAGGAAGAACAACTTATACTGTCCCATGAAGTCAAGGTCCCTGCCTCCAGTGCCTCCAAAGTGAACTTAAATTGAGCTCAGGTAATAGAAGAGCTTAAAAAGCCAGTTAGCAGCTTGCTAAAGGAGAACCAAAAAAATGCTGAGGAAAATAACATCTTTAAAAAGAGGCTAACTCAATTGGAAAAAGAGATCCAAAAAGCCAATGAGGAGAAGGAGGCTTTAAAAAGCAGAATTAGCCAAATGGAAGAGAATGCTCAAAAGCTCACTGAACAAAATAGTTCTTTGAAAGAGAGAACTGAGTTCATGGGAATGAATGACTATGAGATAAATCAAGCAGTTAAAAAACAAAACCAAAAATCTGAAAAAATAGAAGATAATGTGAAACATCTCACTGGGAAAACAACTGACCTGGAAAATAGATCCTGGAGAGACAATTTAAAAATTATGAAAGCCATGATCAAAAAAAGAACCTAGATAATATCTTTCATGAAATTATCAAGAAAAACTGTTCTGATATTCTAGAACCAGAGGGCAAAATAAATATTGAAAAAATCCACTAATCACCTCCTGAAAGAGACCCGAAGAGAGAAACTCCTAGGAATATTGTGGCCAAATTTCAGAGTTCCTAGGTCAAGGAGAAAATATTGCAAGTAGCTAGAAAGAAACAATTTGAGTATTGTGGAAATATAATGAGGATAACACAGAATCTGGCAACTTCTACATTAAGCAATTGAAGGACTTGGAATAGGATATTCCAGAAGTCAAAGGAACTGGGATTAAAACCAAGAATCACCTACCTAGCAAAACTGAGTATAATATTTCAAGGGAATAAATGATCATTCAATGATATAGAGGACTTTCAAGCATTCACGATGAAAAGGCCAGAACTGAATAGAAAATTTGACTTTCAAACAGAAGAATCAAGAGAAGCATGAAAAGGTAAACAGGAAAGAGAAATCATAAAAGACTTTCTAAAGCTGAACTACTTATGTTCCCATATGGAAAGATAATATTTGTAACTCTTAAGACTTTTCTCAGTATTTGATTAGGTGGAGGGATTGTACATATGCACACATACACACACATATACACATATATAGTCAGAGAGTACAGGTTGAGTTGAATCAGAAGAGATGATATCCACACAAAAAAAATAAAATAAAAATTAAGGAGTAAGGGAGGAAAATACTGGGAGGAGAAAGGGAGAGATGGAATGGGGCAGGCTATAACTCATAAAAGAGATAAGAAAAATCGTGTTCAATGGAGGAGAAAAGGGAGGAGGTGAGAGGGGAAAAATGAAGCTTACTCTCTTCACCCATATGGCTTAAGGAGGGAATAACATGCTCACTAAATTTGGCATGAAAATCTATCTTACACTACAGGAAAGTAGAGGAGGAGATGACAAGTAGGGTGAGGGTAATGATAGAAGGGCAAATGAGAGAAGGGAGTAACTAGAAATAAACACTTTTGGGAAGGGACAAAGTCAAATGAGGGAATGAAAAAATAAGGAGGGATAGAGTAGGGTAGAGGGTAATATAATTAGTATTTCACAACATGATTATTATGGAAGTCTTTTGCAAAATGACACATATTTAGTCTTTATTGAATTGCTTGCCTTCTCAGTGGGAATGGAGGGAGGAAGAGAAGTTGGAATTCAAAGTGTTAGAAACTAATGTTGAGAATTATTATTGCATATAACCGGGAAATAAGAAACACAGGTAATGGGGTATAGAAATTTATCTTGCCTTACAAGAAAAGAGAGAAGATGGGGAAAAGGGAAGGGTGGGTTGTGATAGAAGGGAAGGTACATTGAGGGAAAGGGTAATCAGAATGCAAGATATTAGGGGGTGGGGGGAGGGGAGAGATGGGGAGAAAAAGTGGACATGTTACAAAGTGATGTAAAAGCAATTAGTATTAAAACAATTGACTAAACTAATTACTGAGACTAAATCAGAGACATCTTTAGTTTGGTGAAAGGAATTTTAGTCTAAATTTCCTAGAGACAAGTAACCTTGGGTAAATTTTGGCATTGATGGAAAAGTTAAGGTTTTAATGGTAAGTTTGATTTTATGATTGTTATTTAATCAGGAACTAGAACATGTATAGAAAGGCATGTAAGTCACTTAAGACTTGCCTCAAAAGATGTTCCTTAGCCAATGTGAAATTATAGTCATATATGAAACCTGGTTATTGGAACTTGCTATTTTAAGATTCTATGGAACTATTAACTGACTGTTCTTCTGAGTCTAACTCCAGGTATGGAGCAAGAAACATGGTCTGAGCCTCCAATCCATGATGTCAGTAAGCCTGTGAGATGCTGGCATGAACTGCAAAGGGTGATCTCATGGGAAGGGTGGGAGAGTGGCTGTTCAGCCTGGGCTGAGATAAGGTTCTCCTGACTCAATTTCCCCATGGACAGCTGACCGACTTTAAGCCTGACTGAATGCAAGTTGACAATCTACTTCTGCCTGTAACTGACATGAAGTTGGGGAGATATTGTTTCTCTGCAATGTCCCTACTCTTAGTGGCAATTTCCTATAGTCAAAAGGTTTGTAAGCTTAATACCAGATCTATTAAATTATAGATTGTTGGTAGGGGACCATCTGAGGTTAAGTCTAAAATTAAGCTATTAGGCTTAGGAATTTAGACCAACAAGAATAAGTTAGGACTTATGAAGTTAGCATACATAGTTATTATTTGTTTCTCAGTTGGTTAATGATAAAAGAATTCATTTGTGGTCTATATTGTAAATGCTTTAAAAGAAGTATCATTAAATGTTGGAACTGTTTTATGTGATATGAACTGTTAAAAATGAAAAATTTAAAAAAAATTAAAAAAAATCTCTTAATCCAAGAAGGTCAGACAATTATAAAGAAATATGAGAACAGGAACTGAAAGTACTCTATAGTATTTGTAAATAGTGAGTTTGAATCTCAGCTCTTAACATTTACTAACTATATGACTATGAATAAATCATTTCATAGCTCTTAAAAAAATTGTCCAAGTGGAAGAAGATATACAAAAGGTCATGGAAGAAAATAATACCTTAAAATGAGAATTGGGTAACTAGAAGCTAATGTTTCTGTGAGATATTAGGAAACAGCAAAATAAAGTTAAACAATAAAAAAAACTGACCTGGAAAATAGATTGAGGAGAGAATTTAAGAATGATTAGATTACCTGAAAACCATGATCCAAGAAAGAGTCTACATATCATATTTCAAGAAATTATCAAGGAAAATTGACCCGATATCCTAGAATCACAGGGTAAAATAAGACTTTGAAAAATCCACTGACTACCACCTGTAAGAGATCCCCAAATGAAAACTCCCAGGAATGGTATAGCCAAATTCCAGAGCTCCCAAGTCAATAAGAAAATATTTCAAGAAGCCACAAAAAACCCCCCATTAAAATGCTGTGGAGTCACAGTCAGGATCACGTAAGATTTAGCAGCTACCATGTTAAAGCAGCAGAGGACCTGGAATATAATATTTCAGAAGGCAAAAGAGCTGGGATTATAACCAAGAATAACCTATCCAGCAAAACTGAGTATAATCCCTCAAGGAAAAAAATGGTTATTTACTGAAATAGAAAACTTTCAAGTATTTTTTTTTATAAATTTATTTATTTAACTTTTTACATTCATTTTCACAAGATTTTGGGTTCCAAAATTTTCTCCCCATTTGTCCCCTCCCCAATACACTGAACATTCTAATTACCCATATCACCAATCTGCCCTCTCTTC
>JAQQSK010013614.1:0-11427 GCA_028658325.1 Potorous gilbertii
GGGCTCAATAGAACTTATTTTGATAGATGTGAGAATCCAAATTCACTTTTGGGGCATTAGATTATAGATTCAGAACTGGAAAGACCCTCAGTGACCAAACAGTGCCACCCCTTCATTTGGGAGATGACAAAATCAAGGCCCAAAGAACTTAAGTGATGTAACCATGGTCACATGGGTAGCAAGCATTAGAGTCAAGATTTGAATCCAGGCAGGTAGGCGTTTCAGTGGATAGAATGCCAGATTGGATTCAGGAAGACCTCAGTTCAAATGCTGCATCAGACATTAGCTCTATGACTCTGAGCATGTCATTTAACCTCTTTCTCATCTGGAAAATGAGGATGATTATAGCACCATCTCACAAGGTTGTAGTGAGGACACAATTAGTAATATTTATAAATCTCTTTGCAAACCTCAGCATAACATGTAAATATTGTTTATTGTCATTATTAGGTCATCGGACTTCAAATCCAGCCTTCTTTCCACTAGACAATGCAATTTCCAAGTCATGGAGAAGCATGGAAGAAGGAAGACTTTCCAAACAAAACATGACATGAATGTCTCCTTTCGTAGTTATTAATTCTCCCAAATATGTAAAAGATAGAAATGAAGGTAGGGAGGTATCTTCTTTCATAGCAGTCTATGAACTAGAGAAGTCCAGAAAAGGAGAGGGTTGTACTAAGACGGAGTTACTTCTTCATTACTGGAGACTATTAAGCCCACACTGGAGACTCGTTTGTCAGGAGTTGTGCAGAAGAAATGCTGGTCAGATATTGGTTGAACTAAATGACCTCGTAGGACCCATACAACTTGAATAGCCTGGGTTTCTGTGACCCTCAGATAAGAAGAAATGATGACATAAATTTCTTTAGTGCTTTCAGGTGTTCAAATTGCCTTCCTCACAGCCATTCTCTGAAGGAGAACAAGAATTATTAGCCGAGTTTCATGAGTGGGGACGTTTAGGCTGAGAGTCTAAGTGACTTGACCAGTATTACACTGATAAAGCTAGGATCGGAACCCAGCCACCTCTGTGGTTCCAATTCTAATGCCCTCGCTATTAGAGGGTACTTCCTCCAAGAATGAGTATGGCCAGTGTAACTATTTACTCTGAAAAACAAAATTAGCTGCCTGAAGTAAAACCCAACACCTTGGAAGCAATTAGGTGGTTCAATGGATAGAATACTAGACTTGGAGTCAGGAAGACCTGAGTTCAAATCCTGCCTCAGGCACTCACTAATTGTACAACCTTGGTCAAATCACTTAAGCTCTACGTGCCTCATGTAAAGTGGGGATAGTAATGATGCCTACTTTTGAGGGTATTATGAAAATCAAATGAAATAATATTGGTAAAGTACTAACTATATAAATATTAGCCACTGTGAGTTCATTTCAGTAAGTTGTCATACATGTATCCTTCCTATGAAGTACCTAACCCCGAGGCAGGGAACCTAGGCCACATGGGACCCTCTAGGTTTTCAAGTGTGAATGTTGTAGAAATTCCATAAGAAATAAGAAATTTATAAATGGTGACTGAATCCAAACTTCCCGGTACAGATCCTTTGAGAACCAACAGGGCCACATGTGGCCCCAAGGCTTCAGGTTCCCCACTCATGACTTAATTAACCCAATCCTTTCTTCTGTAAGAAATAGGCTAATAGCTTTGTTGACTATTTTCTAATCATGGCATTGGGGAAAGAGTGTCATCCCAATCATTCAATACAACAGGAAGCACTTATTAGGCAAATGCCCTGGGGATCTGAGAATATCACTGCTGTTGTTGCTGCTGCTAGGTAACACAATAATAGTAATATCATTTATATGTCACTTTATAATAGCCATCATTTAGGAAAAAAAGAGCAAAGTAAAAAGTGCACAACAGAGCAAACGAAAATTTACAAGGAAGCAAAGAAAAGATAGGCAGCACAGAACACAACGTGTAATTTTTAGCATACAGGCTTTCTTGAAATGGAAATTCATTGCTGCATATTTTGAATCCTCTCTTATATTATATCAATACAATAATATTCTTATATTATGTGCAAAGTCAAGTGTAAGTCCTGTCTTCATTTCTCTGACGTCATGATCTTTGAAAATGAAGGATGAGCACAATGCACATGGCAATGCTTTTTTTAAATCTTTTTTTGTATTTGTTTTAATATTTTTATTTTCTTATTATGTATTTAAGTTCAAAAATATAAATAATAAAAATAAAGATAGCTATCATTTACATAATACTTTGAAATTTGTAAAACAATTTATAAATTTCTTATGGAATTCCTACAACAGTATTATCCTCATTTTACAGGTGAGGAAATTGAGGCTGGTGATTTGCTCAGAGTCCTATACCTAGGGAGGATCTAAGATAGGATTTAAACTCAGATTTTACTGACTTTAAATCTGATGTTCTATACAATATGCACTAGGCTGCTTTGCTGTCTCAGAGACAAAGATGGGATATTCTCTGCCCTTACAAGGCTTACATTTTATTGGGGGAGACAATATATACACATATTTGTGCATTTATATATGCATGCCTACACACAAGTGTAGACAGAACAAATGCAAAGTATTTTAGAAAGCAGGGCACTAATACTTGAGGGGATTAGAAAAGGTATCCTTTAGAAACCTTGAAGTAAGTCTTGAGCTGAGTCTTGAAAGGCTATTAGATGAACTGAAGAACATGAGCTGAGTCTTGAGGAAGATCCTAAAAGGCAAAGGTGTTGAAGGAGCGAATTCCAGGGATATGGGACAATCATTGAACAAGTGTGGAAAAGAAAGATGGAGTGTTAAGTGGGAGGGACTGCAAGAAGCCCAGTTGGGACTAGAGAGGCAGCAAGTGTCTCAATGGATAGAGTAGTGGGGTCTAGAATTAAGAAGACTTGAATTCAAATCTGGCCTCAGATGCTTGCTAGCTCTGGGACCCTGTCTATGTCATTTATTCACTTTCTGTCTCAGTTTCCTCAATTGTAAAATGGGGAATTACAACAGCACCTGTGTCTCAGGGTTGTAGTGGAGATCAAGTGAGATAATATTTGTAAAAAAAAATGCTTAGCACAGTGCCTGATACATACTAAGTGCATAAGAAATGTGCAAAGATGATGAACCAGTAGGCTGAGGTCAGGTAGGTGAAGGGCTTTTAAGGCCAAATGGGAGTATTTATTCATGATTCTAGAAGTAATAGGGAACCACAGAAGCATAGTGAGTAGAGGAGTGGCATGGTCAGATTCATGCTTAAAGAAAACAAAATAGGTTGGCACCCGTCTAAAGGATAAAGGATGGATGGGAGTGGGGTGAGATTTGAGACAGGGAGACCAATGTAGCCGTCCTTGCAAAAGTTCTGGCAACACTCAATAAGGACCTGAACCAGGGTGAGAAAAAGGATAAATATGAGGGATTTTGTAGCAGTGTAAACAATTGGCTTTAGGGTGAAGGAGAGTGAGGAGTGGGGCTTAATGCCAAGGTTGTGACCCTGAGGAGACTGGAGGGCTGGTGATATTATTGACAGAAGTAGAGATAGAATTCAGGAGAGAAGTAGATTGGAGCAAAAATAAATATTGGCTTCTGTTCTGGACATATTGAATATGATATGTCTAAGACACACAATGTAAAATGACCACTAGAGAATAAGTGATGTGAAAGTGAAGCATAATAGAGTGATTGGGGCTGGATATATGGATCTGTGAGTGCTTTGTATAGAGAAGATAAATCCATGGGATCTGATAAAGATGCCAAATCAAAGAATATTGGAAAAAGAGGGCTCAGGATAGAGACTTGGGGAATACCCCACTTTTAAGCACATGGTAAGTCAGTAAAAGAGGTAGAGGAGAATTAGATAAGTAGGCAAGAGCCAGGAGAAAAGAATAAGGAAAAACGCATAGAAGGGCTAGTATCCAGGAAAGGAGGGTTGTAAGCCAGGTGATTATTGTCTGAGAACTGGCCTCCTTCACCAGGTTGCCATTCACAGCAAACCTTCAATGTCCTTCTTCAAAATTAGGGCTTGTGATCTTTTTCAGGGAAGGAAATACACTTACAATTACAGATCCTTTAAGAAAAATAAGAGGAATATAAAGGACTCTTTTAAGTGTTTGAATGTTTTAAAAGAACTATCAAGAGACCAACTAAAACAAGAATACATTACCTCTTCTTTTACAGTTGAGGTTAACATAACTCTTGAGCCTGGAAGTTCTCTGTCATTCAGTTTCAGAAATGCATGCTGTCCAAATGAGAGAGGTTTCTTCTCCCCAGCAACTTATCAATACAATCATCCAATGATTTATTAAGGGCCTTTGTATAAGGAGTCTGCAAACTAGATGCTCTTAGATGAAAGCAAAACAAAACAAATGAGAGAGAGAGAGAGAGAGAGAGAGAGAGAGAGAGAGAGAGAGAGAGAGATTAAACCAAACCAGCCAACCAAAAAGTAGTTCCTATCCTCAAAGAGCTTACAAGCTACCAAATTGCAAGGTGAGATGGATAGCTCTCCTTATCCGCTATAGTTTGATCTATCTACTTCTCAGTCAGAAAGCTGAACATGTAGAGACAGATATCAATAAAAGGTTTTTGACCCATTGCTGTATATACTGGCAGTGTTTCCAGTACCAAGGGGATCTGATTCTTTTCAGTCACCTCATAACCATAAATGCTGATCTTCTTAATACACTACTATCCCTTCAGCCATCAATAACTTGAGATTACTTGTGCCCATGCATGACTTAGCTTCAGCAACAGTAGTAATACATTTAGTTGAGCTAAGGGATAGAAGATATAAAGAAAAACTCTCTCTCTCTCTCCCTCCCTTATCCTTCCTCTCTTTGCCTTTCCCGTCTTTACCTCTCCCTTTCTTTCTCCTCTCCTTTTCTCTCCCCTCTCTTCCACCCTGCTTCTCGTTCTTTCACTTTTCTTCCCTTTTCCCTTCTCCCTTCAAACTCTCTTTTCTCTTTCTCCCCCTTTCTTCCTATTTTCCCTTTCTTTTCCCTTTCCCCTCTTTCTTCTCTTAACCTTTTCCTCCCTCCCCCATCTCTCTTTGTCTCTCTGCCTCTTTCTCTGTGTGTCTCTGTCTCTTTCTTTCTCTCTATCATCAATTGTTTACCCTCTCACTCCCCACGCAATTATTTGCCAAATTTTAAAGCCTCAATAGCCACAACATGTCTCACATATGTTCCCTCTTTCTACTTAAGTACTGCCACCCTAGTTTAGGGGTTCATCAGCTCCTTCCTGTACTTTTTACTTCTGGGTTTTTATATCAGTTCTGATCACATCATTCTGAAGCTCTAAAAGGTTCAATGAGGACCTATTTTTCTTTGGATAAAAGATCAACGACTCTCTTCAGCATTTAAAGAACTTCATCATCTGACTCCAGCCTGTCTTTCTAAACTGAGTTACAAATTGCCCTTCTTTCATGGATATACACTCCAGTCCAATTGGTCCACTTGCTCCCAATATATGGCATTTTATCTCAAACCTCCATGCCTTCAGGAGGTTCCCCATTCTATCTTCACCTATTTCTTTTGGAATTTCATCTTCTTTCCTAACTCATCTTTACTGCAGCTGCTACAAAATATTTTTCCAAATTGGCCAGTGGTTAATGCTTTGCCCCAGCTCTGTCACCCAAATTACCTTACATTTACTCCATTTCTGCTCTGTATTTACTTATATGTGTAGATGTGGTTTTTCTCCTATGGTGAATATAAGCTTCTTTATTGCAGGGATTGTTTCCATTTTAATTTTTGTACCTCCATACCTAGCAATAGTTCCACATATACTGTGGTGCTTAATAAAGCCTTGATTTGAATTGAATAAATATCCAACATTCTGTTTACTCTCTGGAATATCCTCAACTTCTCTTGTATTTCTAAATTAATCTTAGAAAATACCTTCTTCACTATCCTTTCCCTTCCCTCCCTCCCCATCTTGGATCCAGTGACACCGACCTCCTTGTTATTCCTCAAACAAGACACTCCATTTCCAACTCCAGGCATTTTCCTTTCTCTCTGTCTCCAGCCTTCTCTGGCTTCTTTTAAGTACTAATTAAAATCCCACCTTCTACAGAAAGTCTTCCTCAACCTTTCTTAACTCCAATGCTTTCTCTTTGTTAATCATTTCGATTTTTCCTATATATAGCTTGCTTTGTATATAGATAGTGATTTGGATAGTGTGCCAGGCCTGGAGTCAAGAAAATCTGGATTCGAATCTAGCCATAGATACTTACTACTTGGGAAAGTCACTGTTTGCCTTAGTTTCCTCACCTATAAAATGTGCTGGAGAAGAAAATGCAAATCACTCCAATATTTTTGCCAAGAAAATCCCAGATGGAGTCACAAAGAGTCAGACAGGACTGAAAATGACTGAATAAAAATAACGTCCTTCCCTCCCTGCCACCTCCCTGTTAGACTGTAAGATCCTTGAGGGCAAGGCTTATATTGTCCCTCTTTTTATATCCCCAATAGTAGTGCTTAATAAATGTTTATTGATTGAGATAGACTGTAATAGACTCCCTTTTTAGACCTCACACATCTAGTTATACCCTTATAATTTATTTATTATAGAAGACTATATATTATATTTATTTGGTAATGCGTTCTATCACCCAGCTGGACTGAGTCCACTTTGTGAGTCTCCTCAGGGATCCTATCTCATCTTCTACCAGCTTCTCAGAGTTGAACAAAATATTTATAGATCATGTGCAATATTTACCCTGTTCTGTTTATTGTCACTAGTATTGTTAATATATTAACTTTTAATTTCCCTCAATATAAAGAATAGTGTTCTTTATATAATAAGTCCCTTATAAACATTTGTTAAATTAAACTTGATCATTTTGCTATGTAAGAGAACCCTGAAGGCAATCCTCATAACACACAGTCACACACATACAAAGATAAATGTTTATCAATTAGTTCTTTAAAAAAGTACATATACAGGATATATTTTTAAATTTAATCTGCATTATTAGCATTTTATTTTTTGCTCTTAATCAACAAAACAAAAATCAATACCTAATTTCTAATCTTTGCTTATTTCCAAGGTATAAATGTTCACAGGGCAGTTTTAACAAGTGTCTCTCCTGAATCCCTGCTCTAAAGAATTTTGCCTCCTCTCCAGAATCAACTACATTTCAGAACTAATAGTGTCATTATAAAACGTCAGTCAAGTGTGGGTCCTTCAGATTAAAAAAACAAAAAAACAAAGTAAAATATATCTTGTTAGACTACCCCAAATTTGCCCCTGCATATGTCATAGCTCTCATGATTCAGGGGAGTTTGCATATTAGGCTATTCAGGCTGATGGCCAGAAAATGGCTGAATGGCTAGCACTGAGAATCCATGCTCGTACTTAGCCCCCTCCAACAGCTTCCTTAGGGGAGCTGTGCATTTTCCTTGCCATAATGCAGCCCATAAATAAGAAAAATGATGTGGCTGCGTATGGATAGGTACCTGTATTACAGTAACTTTTCATCAGAATTAGAGTAGTTAGAGACTACTATATTTTAGCAGTGGCTGGGAACATGGCTGCAGCAAGGAGCCAGCTGTCAGCACTTCTATTAGAGGTGCCATTTTTCAGGGGTTTATAACTCTGCAGGAGAGATTCACTTAGGGCAAAAACTTGGTTTACAAGGTCCACACTTAGAAAGCAATTTAAAAAGAAAAAAATAAAATAAAAGATTTGAACAGAGTGTAAAGGGAGCAACATCCAAGGTCAACCCACAGGGAAATTATTATGGACTCCTGTACTTTTTCCCCTGTCCAACTCCGGTACTTCAATTGGGAGGCAAGGAGGGATAGGGATAGACAGGTAGCACCTGCTGTTGAGGGTATATATGAGACTCTGTCACACACCAGGGCTTCCTGCAATCAGTATATAAAAGTAAGTTAAGATCAGGCCCTTTTTCACTGGTATTTAAAGCTAGTCTATAAACTTATATTTCAAAGCTGGTTGTCCTTGAACAGAAATGTAACTAGGAATTCTTCTACCTGGTAAGAGAAAAAAAGTCTCATTTGTGGGGATGGGGTTACAGTAGTAGTATAGTGATTCATAGGACAAAATATTAAAGTGAGGGAGCCCATGATGGTGTAGAAACCAGTCTGATTCTGAGTCTAGTACTGGGGGAGAGATCAGCTTGATTTCAGATAGCCTGCCTCTCTCTGCTGCAAGAGTTGAGGGAGGGGTAGTTGGGGAATAGGAGAGGGACACCACAGTGATTGGAACCTGGATGGTACACCTTATAGGGGTACTGGCTAGTGGAGGATCATGAGATGTAGTGGCAAGGCCACAGTCAACCTATCTGGAAGAAGGTTCTGCTTTCCCCCAGAGAGGAAGCAAAACACACAACTTCTAGCACCAGATGTTGGTACCTTAAGCAACACCCCATTTACTCCATATAAATAACAGCTCTATTCTTGAGGAAGCGATGGAGTAAAAGAGACAGGAGGGACTTCTGTCTTGGTGGAACAAAGCTGCCTTAGGGGTCAGTTGTTTCCCCTATGTGTCTATATTTTTGTTTCCTTATGTTCTGCATGCCCCAGGAGAAGCTAGTGGAATGAGAGCATCTGGAACAAGTAGGGAGGGGGAAGAGGTTCACCTGTTTGCCCCATCATGCAATTCTTTGAGATTCCCAAGGTCTTCAGAACAGCAAAGATGGAAGTGTTTAAATGGTGATGAATCTGTGCAGCAAAATCATCCACACCTGCTGTTTTTAAAGCATGCATGGTGATCAGGTTATAGGTAGTAATTACTGAAATGTTGCCAACGATGACTTATTTGCTAAATCTAGTGGTCTATTCTCTTTATACTTCCTTTCTGATTTATCTACAACTTTTTATATTGCCAACCACTCACTCTTCTTGACTTTAGAAGACTCTGCTCTATCTTATTCTACCACAACCTGTCTGAATATTATAACTCTGCTTTCTCTGTTAGTTCATCATGTATCTCTAAGCCCTTAACTGTAGATGCCAATTCAAATTTTATCCTTGCTCCCTCTTTCCTTTCTTTTCCTCTCCTCTCCTCTCCCCTCTTATCCCTTCCCTTCTCCTTTTCTCTCCTCTCTTTCCTCTTCTCTCTCCATTTCTTTCCTCTCCCCAACTCTTCCCTTCTGTCCCTTCCATTCTTTTCTTCCCCTTCATTCTCCCTTTACATAACTTCATCTGATCCAATAATTTAAATTTTGACCTCTACATTGATGCACCTTAAATCTATATTGATTAATATGCACCTATAATTTCTTTCCTGAACTCTAGTCACATACCTTCAGCTTTTTGCTGGGCACTTGCACAGGTTGTGTTATTCCTTCATTCTCAAAGAGGACCATGACATCAAGATGATGACATGACTTACAGTGACTTTGATTTGAGTGAGGGAGGGCTGTACAAGGTCACCAACCTCACTTTCTCCTCCACAGCCATATGGGTCCAGTGGCCTGATATTTATCAGGACAACTGAAAACGGCCCAGCGCATTTCCACAGGATCTCGTATAAACATTACAAATTCACCTTGCCACAAACTAAATTCATTAGTTTCCTTCCTAAATGTTTGAGGGAACCTAATTTCCCATCTCTCCTAGGTTTGCAACCTTGGAGTCTTTTTTTTTTTTATATTATCTTTCTCTCATCCTCCAGATCTCATCAGGTGCAAAATCTTGCTGAATTTACCTGCCTAAAATAAGAGGTAGGAACACTAGACAATTTCTGGGCTTCCTGTCAACTCTGAGATTTTGTGAATCTATGAATGAATGAGTACACGAAGTAGTGAATTAAAACTAAAATTTTGGTGCTTTTTTATATTTTGAGGAATTCTCTATATTGTTTTTATCCCAGGTTCAATACTTTGCTGCATTTAATATATTAAACACTTCTAAAAATATCATTTATACGTATATTTAATATATTAAATGTTATTAAAACAATATGCATTATTCAAGATCATTAAAGCTAGAAAGGACGTTTGAGACTGTTAAATTATTCTCTTCCTTCTACAGATAAGAAAACTGAGGCCAAGAGAGCAAAAGTGATTTACTCAAGGTAATCACAAGGAAGTAGAGGCAGAGACAAAGCAAAAATAAAGTACTAATGACTCATATAACTGCCCAATGAATTAGGGAGTGCCAGTTTCATTATCTCTACCTTACACCTGAAGCAACTGAGGTAAAAAACAAAACAAACAAACTTAATGACATTGTCCCAGACTGTAGAGCTAGTGGATTTAGGAGGAGGGCCTTAAATCTAGGCCTTCTATCTCCCAAGAGAGTTTTTGTTCCATTTTACCAGACCACAGTTGATGTAGCTTTTTATATACATTAAGGACAATGTGGAAAATGAGGTCTAAAGATGGGAAATAGGTTATCCATGGTTACAGTTTGTGGCAGAACCTGAGGCAGAATCTAAAACTCAACTTCTTGGTCAACTCTTTTTCCATAATACTAACAAGGGCAGGGGTACATGCTGACTTATCAATCGAGTCAATCAGATTCATGAATTTAGTATAACCAGTTCCTAGACATCTCCATTAAATTAATTAAACAATACTAGGAATTTCAATTAGGTGTGACAAGAAATGTTTTTGGGATTGGCTGGAGAAACTTCATTATGCTCTCATATTTTTTTTTCTATAAAATGACTATCTAATGCTGAAACCAGATTCATGAATCTGGTGGCTGTGAGAGGTAAACATTTTCAAGAATCTCCTGAAAGGAAATAACTTGGAGAGAAAAGAACTTCTATCTCTTGTGTCTCCTGACCTTGTGAACTTGGAAAGGTGGAAGTATTTGGATTTCTCATCATTTTCCTGTGTACAGCAGGATTGGTACCAATTTCCGCATCAGGAACAGGGACAAATTAGATGCATTAAAGAATGGCAGCTTCAGGACTCTACAAGGATGAAGGCAGAAAACTACTAACTTTCTTAGGGAAACATTTTGAGGAATCCAGCCAAAGGACAAATAGGAGCTGAGTTGTTCCATTTGCCACATCTGCTCTATAGTTATGCCCATTTCCCCCTAGATTCTATATTTTATATAATCACATACATATATACACATACGTATATACACACACATATGTATAAGTATCCTAGACTTGGAGGTTTTTTTGGTAGAGGGGAGTGGAATATTTCATACCAACCTTACACTATGCTCTTTTAATTTCCAAAAGTTGATCAAGTCTGGCTGAATGGTTGATTTCAACTGATAATCATGGGAGAAAGAAAACCAATGGGGCATAATGAGTTCTAGCAATTCCCATAACACTGTGGATTACCCCTTTTACCTGGAGAGTGACAAGTAGATAGTCAAGTGGTGGGAACCAAGCTAGCTAGGGCAAGTGTTGGGTAATAGCTGCAGAGACTGTGAAACACCGTATATCGTGAAAACCCATTAATGATAACTTTAACATTGCTTTAACGGGAACAGCCAACACCTGGGATCTGTGGCACAGAACAAC